>PVLC010004533.1:0-11091 GCA_004027655.1 Graphiurus murinus | reverse complement strand
TAAGTCTTACAGATTTACAAGAAGGAGACAAAGTAACTCAATAGAAAAATAGGCAATGAAGCTGGGCATGGTGGCCCACACTTGTAATCTCAGTACTCGAGGTTGAAACAGGAGGATCACAGGTTCAGGTTCAAAGCCTCCCTCAGCAACTTAGTGAGACCTTATTTCCAAACAATAAAATAAAAGGGTTTGGGGTGTAGCTTGGAGTAGAATGCCCCTGAGTTCAATCCCCAGTATCATAAGAAGAAAGGAAGGAAGGAAGGAAGGAAGGAAGGAAGGAAGGAAGGAAGGAAGGAAGGAAGGAAGGAAGGGAGAATAGGTAGTTCTAAACATTAAAAGAATATACTCTTGATTCTTTTGCTTCCAGCCTCCATCATGTGAGCACAACCCATTTGCTCTCCCTTTCTCTGCTCCCCATCCCTGAGATGCCCTGAGATCCACGGTCCCTGGTCCCACATGAACTGAACCTGAAACTATCCTTTGGAGGAGGTCTTTTCGCATTATTCCTAGAACATTGTTGGCTTTCAGGAAACCTCAGTGTCCTTGTTGAGGTGAGAGACTATAGCTAGGTCAGCCTATACTCTTTGAGAAGAATGAGAGGGACAGAAGGCTTTGCAGCCCTTCAAGCTATGACCATTGTCTGATGCCTTCCAAAGTCAAAACAAATGAACAAACAAAAGCAAAAGAAAAAAACCCTACATTCTCAACAGCCCTGGCCCTGCAAGTTCTGCCTTTTGACTCTTCTCATTTCACCTTGGACCACACAGATGCAAGACTTCCTAGCTCAACACATTTCTCAATGAATGAGAAAGAAGAAAAGAAAAGGAGAAAGGGGGGAGGAAAATATAGTAAAGTAGCATGTGGGCGAGATTTGCCAGATGCTGAACTGGACCAAGTCTCATGGTTGCAAATTCAGAGGGATTTTTAACTTCATCAGTCCAGCCTCTGTATTGCTATAGTGATTAGTTGCTTGATTTTTAACACAGTCAAAAGACCTTTACTGTGTCTTTCTTTAATGGTGAGAGCCACATTCACCATTTTCTTTGTAAAAGCTGAAACAGTGGATGAAGGTGTAGAGAGTGACAAGTGCCTGTGAACACATTAATTTAGCAACATTAGGTCTCACTAGATCGCTGAGAGTCTTGCTAAATTGCTGAAGTTCTTCTCTAACTTATGAGACACAAGTCAGAGAATCCTCAGAGATGACCTCTCTCAGGAATTAGAGGGAGGGTTGAGGCTTTCAGATTGTCTCAGTCTCAGCCTCCTAAATCCTGGGATTATAGGCGTGTGCCACCATGCCCGCCTATGAAGCACATATTCTATACCACCTGGGCCTGGGTAAATAGTGTAACTAGCACAGATGTGGTGTCTGACTTCTTTAGTATAAGACTGGCTAAAGATATAAATAATAAACATAAAAGTTAACAAGCTCTCAGTAAGTTGCAGAGGCCTCACTAAGTCGCTGAGACTGACCACAAACCTGCGATTCTCATGTCTCAGTTCCCCCAAGTACTTGGATTACAAGTGTGTGCTACTATACCCAGCATATTGATTATATATCTTTTTATTTTTATTTTGTGTGTGTGTGTGTGCAGTGTGAGATGAATGTCCTTTCATACATCCCTTCAGTAATGTTTACTATTACTTAGCATAAATAGAATTTCTGGGTTAGAGTATGCAACTCTAGATGTTTTGACACATGTCAAAATAACATATGGAGACCTACAGTAATCTATACATCCTACAACATAAAATGCAGTCTGGAAGAATAACTTCAAGGGGTGGTCTGTGGAGTTAGATTGCCTGGTTGAAAATCCTAGATTCAGCACTTGAGATTAGCTGTGTGATTTCGGAAAAATGACATTCCTTCCCAGTGTCTAAGTTTCCTCATCAATAATGTGGACATAACAACTTATGGGTTTGCTGTGAAAATTAGGGGAGATAATTTGTATTAATCGTTTAACAAGGTACATGGCAAATTTTAGATAATAAATGTTGAATATCACTCTTATTTACCTGAAAAAAATAAAAAATAAAAAAGAATATACTCTTGACTCAGCAGTCTCACTTCTGAAACTACCTTACAGCCATATTCAATTTATATGCAATGTTATTATTAAAGCATTACTTATAATAGCAAAAGAACAAACTTGAATATGTATCAATTGAGGACTAGTTAAGAAAACTGTATTTACATCCATATAATTGATGATCTATTCATGATTTATTGACTATTTGGATATCCTCTTTGTGAAATAACCATTCACATCTTCTATTTACTTGGCAATCTTTTTGTTATTGATTGTTGGAATTATTTATGTAATATAGATACAAATCTTTTGAAAGATATATGGAATATAAACATTTTCTCCCACTCCATTAGTTATCTTTTTATTCTTAGTGGTATCTTTTGATAAACAAAAGTTCTTAGTTTTAATATTGTCTAAAATACCAAATATTTGGCATTCGAGATTTCTTTCATGACTATCCTCTTTTATATCTTATTTAAGAAAGTTTGGATTACTGCATAATTATGAAGATGTTCTCTTATGTTTTCCTCTAAAAACCTTATTTTTTGCTTTAATATTTGAATCTTCAATCTATTCAGAATTTATTGTGTGTACAGTAAAAGGTTAAAAATAGTTATTTTTCCATATGGATATCCAAATGGTGTTTATTTACTGAAAACATCATCATTTCCCCCACTGCACCTTTGTTATAAACATGTGACTCTTCCTCTGAACTCTATTCTATTCCATTGGCTGTCTTGTCTATCTTTGCATCAATTTCATTGTTATAATTACTATTGCTTTAAAATAGGTCTTAGTTTGGGTAGTGCAAATCCTCCACAGTTGTTCTTCTTTAATATTGACTTTGCTATTCTTGACTTTTTGCATTTCCATATGAATTTTAGAAGTCAAATTGTCATTTTCTATACTCAGAAAACGTACTGTAATTTTGTGTTGAATCCACAGGTTGATATAAGGGAATATGATGTCTCTACAGTATGATCCTTCCAAATATGAGCATGAGATATTTCTGTTTATTTAAATCCTCTATTTTAGTAACACTTGACAGTTTTCAGTGTTGAAGTCTTGAACATATTTCATTACATTTTGTGTGTGTGTGTGTGTGTGTGTGTGTGTGTGTGTGTGTGTTGCTGGGAATTGAACCTAGGGGAATTCTACCTCTGAGCTACACCTTCTAGCCTTATTTTATTTTTTATTTTGAAACTGTGATTGCAGGCATGTGCCACCACACCAGGCTTTTCATTACATTTATTCCTAGATATTTTATGCTATTAGACTTGATATCATTTTAGTGTGTGGGGGGGTGGGTAGTACTGGGGGTTGAACCGAGGGGCACTCTACCTCTGAGCTACACCCCCAGCTCTTTTTATTTTTTGTTCTGAAATAAGGTGTCGCTAAGTTGCTGAGATTCTTACTAAGTTGCTGAGGCTGGTATCAAAATTGTGATCCTCCTGTCTCAGTCTCCCAACTACTGGGATTACAGGCATGCACTACCATGCTTGACTTGATATCATTTTACAAGTTCCCCTTTCTATTTCTTTGGTGCTGATATTTAAACACAATTTGTGTGTGTGCTTATTTTATAATATTCAAGTATCTTGATAAAAATATGTTCTCTCAACCCAGTGTGGTGGTGCATGCTTGTAATCCCAGTACTTGGGAGGCTGATACAGGAGGATCGCAGGTTCACAGCCAGCTTCTGCAACTTAGTGAGGCCCTGTTTCAAAAATAAAGAATAAAAAATAGGGTTGGGGTGTAGCTTGTACCTTGGAGGTAGAATGCCCCTGGTTCAATCCCCAGTACCACAAAAAAATTTTTTAAAGAAGTCCTCTGACTATATGACTATACTAATATCTATCGTTTTAAAGCTTCAGTTTTTTTTAACATAAAACTATAAAACTTCACTCTCATGTAAAAATTACTGAGACCACAAATAGTCTTTAGTTTTATCACTGATATTTGATTCTGATTTTTTAATTCTTCCACTTTTATTTTCATGTGTATCTTTTAAGAGTATATGCTTATTTAAGAGTATATGCTTGTAATCCCAGTACTTGGGAGGCTGATACAGGAGGATCGCAGGTTCACAGCCAGCCTCTGCAACTTAGTGAGGCCCTGTTTCAAAAATAAAGAATAAAAAATAGGGTTGGGGTGTAGCTTGTACCTTGGAGGTAGAATGCCCCTGGTTCAATCCCCAGTACCACAAAAAATTTTTTAAAGAAGTTCTCTGACTATATGACTATACTAATATCTATCATTTTAAAGCTCCAGTTTTTTTTACATAAAACTATAAAACTTCACTCTCATATAAAAATTACTGAGACCACAAATAGTCTTTAGTTTTATCACTGATATTTGATTCTGATTTTTAATTCTTCCACTTTTATTTTCATGTGTGTCTTTTAAGAGTATATGCTTATTCCTATCTAATGTCAACTTATAATCGAGTATAAGAAGCTCCTTGGCTGAGCATGGTGGCACACACTTATAATCCCAGTACTTGGGAGGCTGAGACAGGAGAATCGCAGGTTTGTGGCCAGCCTCAGCTACTTAGTAGAGCCTTCTGCAACTTACTGAGAACCTGTTTCAAAATAAGGCAAAAAAAAAAAGATTGGGGGTGTAGATTAGAGATAGAATGCCCCTAGGTTCAATTCCTAGTACTGCGAAAGAAGGAAAGAAGGAAGGGAGGGAGGGAGGGAGGGAAGGAGGAAGGAAGGAAGGAAAGAAAGAGTCCTTGATATGATAAAAAAAAAGGGGGGGGGGGGGCTTTAGACATACTTTGGGAGCTTGAGGGCCTAGTCCTTCTTCTGTCCCTCTGGAGAATTCTAAGAATTCACTTAAGAATCACTAAAGGTGCTTGTTAAAAGTATAAATTCTTAAAGCTGGGCATGGTGGCACACACCTTTAATCCCAGTAGTACTTGGGAGACTGAGACAGGAGGATCACAATTTGGAGGCTAGCCTCAGCAACTTAGCAAAACTCTGTTCCAAAATGAAAAAATAAAGCCACACATGGTGGAGCATGCCTGTAATCCTAGTACTTGGGAGGTTGAGACAGGAGAATCACAGGTTTATGGCCAGCCTCAGCAACTTAGTGAGACCCTGTTTCAAAATAAAAAATAAAAAGGTCTAGGGGCGTAGCTTGGAGGTAGAACCACCTGGGTTCAATCCCTAGTACCAAAATATAATAATAAAAAAAGTAAAACATGGCTGGAGGTAAAAATGCCCCTGGGTTCAATTCCTGGTACCACAAAGGGAGAAAAAACAACAACCAAACAAACAAAAATAAATAGAATCTTAGATCCCTACAAGATCTACTGAATCAGAATTTTCAAGGAAAAGGCATACCCTAAATGATTTTTTTATCACCAGGGAAGTTAAATTTGCATAGGACAAAAGTAAGATCCATCTCTGATATTACGTGTTCTATGAATGCTATCATTATATTGCCCTAATCTAAAGGAGAATCTCTTCTAAACAAACAAGTTTCAGGAAACCAAGGTTCATACGCTAAATTTGGTATTTGGGGTACTGATAGGCAGAGATGAATCAATGTATTGCATATTGGTGCTATTCCATCTGTTTTGCAGATCGAATGCCATTGCATAGGGAGCCACTGACATAATTAGATCTTTAAGGCATCTGTTCCTTTGCTCGTGAAGTTGACTAGTAACTTCTGACTATTCATTTTGCATTTAGAATCATTAGCCAAACTAGATCATAAAAGTCATTGCTCCCTAAAAGAAGACCCACAGATTAATCATTAGTCCTACAGTCAGAAATGAAGCTGGACTATTCTTTGGGTAAAGGTTAGTGGGAGAGAGGGAGAGAGGAAATGAAAAGTAAAATAGAAGAGAAAACATGGTCAAAGTCTGAGTTAAAGTTTAGGGAAGAAAGGCTCTTTTTGTTTTGTTGATAATTATTCAAATGGGTAATGTAATAATTTTTCAAGGAATAAAGCCATAGGTTTTTCTCTTTCATATTCTCAAATAATTTATTTCTGGGGTGTTTGACCTCCTCATGCTTTAGTCTTGGGGACCAAATTTATGGTTTAATTTTTCTTGTTTCTTTTATGGCTCTTAGCCATTCTTTTCACTTTTCTTTTGACTGAGAACTAGAGGGGTACCATGCTCTTTTTTTCTTCACTTACCTCTGACTTAGCAAAAATAATAGAATATAATATGTATCTATTGTCATCAAGTTTATTCTTATGTCTCTTTTGGTGAGGACTAAATATGATATTCTGAGGTCATTAGAGAGTCCATCCACTGAAAATTAAGGAAAATGTTTATAGTTGTACCTAGAAAGTAACTAGTGAGCAATTTTTGCACACATTAAGTTGTATTTTGAACAGAAAGGGTGAATTCAGCTTGGAATGAGAAAATGAAAACATAGCAAATGACTTTAGCAAAGGAGAAGAATAATTCCAATATGTACATCCCCAACCCTTTCACTCTTTGCCCCACCTTTTAAATTGTTCAAAGTATCTTTCTAGTTGAACTTAATGATTTTGAAAACCAAAGTCAACATCTTTCTTATTTCTCAAATTCAGTTTCATGATAACTTTCCCTCTTCAAAAGTCATTCAATTTCCCAACACTCCTACATTTCCATTAACATAACTTCCATACCTGAATAATGGCCAAAGTTGTTACTGATACTAATCTCTACCTTTTCTATCTGTTATGACACAGTAAAAATTCCAGATCTGCCACTTATTGGCCACGTGACCTTCAAAAGTTACTTAACCTCTTGGAACATGAGTTTCTGTAAAACAGGGGTAGTAGTAAGAACTAAAATAAATGTAGTAGTTACATATACTCATATATATCCATATATGTGTACACACACATATATATATATACACGCATATATACATATATATACACGCATACACATTAACCCTGCACATAGTAAGTGTCCAATCAATTGTAACTATTATTATTCTGAAATTAGTTTTTTAATCTGTGCTCAAGATGTATTCTTAACTTTCTTGTATTCACTTGCCAAGATAATTTTTCTTAGATAACCCATGTTAATTCTCTAGTACTATTTTATCCCATCTCTTGACCCGTGATATAATATACTCACTTCCCCGTGCTTTACTTCTTACACAATCAGTCTTTTGAACTAGCATACCAACGTTTTCTTTTCCTATAGCTTCCAGCTTTGCCCTAAGTCAAACAGCTACTGAAACTGACACCCACAGGGTTAAAGCTAGTTGCTGTAGCCATCCCTCCTCCCCTAGTCCCCCTTTTCACTGTAGGCTGGCAGCTGTCCTAACTGCCTACTGAAGCCAAATGCTTGAGGAGAGAGAGAGAAAGGAGCCAGCCATGAATCCTTTCCAGAAAATTGAGTCCAAGGAAACACTTTTTTCACCTGTCTCCACTGATGAGGTACCACCTAGACCGCCCAGTCCTCCAAAGAAGTTGCCTCCGGTGAGTCCCCAAATTCAGTTTTGCATTATTCCTTTGGCTTTCTTTCTTGGACTCTAGAACTTCATGCAGAGCTGTATTATGGTATAAAAACTATCCTCTCTTGGAGTTAGAGTTACCTGAGAAGCAAATCTAAACGAAAGTTTTCTTACACAAGAAAGCAGCAGGAGAAGGTAGTCAGAATTATTCATTTGGGATCCAAAGCTTTGCTGTGGAGTTCATTGCATATTCTGAAGAGAAAAAAAGCAATTTGAATGTCCAGGGAAACTTGGCAAGCATTCTTGTCTGGAGAACTGTGTGTGATTGTTCTTTCTTTACCAATATGAAAACTCAGCCCTTAGTTACCCCTGTGTGCAGAGCCTTCTTCTGGAAAACGAGAGAAGTTTTAGAATAGGTCCAATCTCTGTGAGTAAGTGTCACCAGTTTTCAGTGAAAGATAGAACAGAAAAATAAAGAATAATGTTTTGCATTATATACTTGTTAAAGTTCTTCTGAAATTATCTCATTCAATCCATGTATCAAAATCCTAGAAGTGGAGAGGTTTTAGTAAGAAGAGTTAATATTTACCGAGTTCTTACTAAAGACCAAGAGGTA
Source organism: Graphiurus murinus (assembly GCA_004027655.1). NCBI lineage: Eukaryota > Metazoa > Chordata > Mammalia > Rodentia > Gliridae > Graphiurus > Graphiurus murinus. The sequence goes on along the minus strand of PVLC010004533.1, from coordinate 3,034 downwards.
GTATTATTCTCATTTCTTTGAAATTACAGAACTCAGACACTGAAGAAGGAGTTGTGAGATGGCCAGGGTCTGTATCTTAACATAGCTAGTGACAGTGTAACAGTGACAATAAGTTACTAAACTTTGGGTTGCATAGTTCTCAAGCTGTGAGCTGGAAAAGTAAAAAGCCCAATTCATCACATCTTTAAAACAAATTATTGTACAATAACAAATATTTATATTTAGGAGGGTTGTGTATCTATATATATGGATAAAATAATTAACATATTAATTTAGCATATATATATATTTATTTACTTATTATATCTCTTCCAGCCCCAAAAAATTTAAGGATGCTTACAAAGATGTATATACTTTTTATGAAATCAGAGGCAGTATAAATCTCATGATACGATTCGATTCTCCCAAGAACAGATATATTTCCATCCCCTCTCACATTCATTGAATTATTTTAATGGGTAGAGATCTGAAGTAAAACATGGTATTACTTGTATTCTGACTGATATAGTGCATAAACTAGCACTGTCCTAACATCCAGTAGGATTATCATGAAAATGCTATAGAATCTCTTTAGTAGGAAAAATGGACATTTCGTTTTACAGGACTTCAGAACTCTTTGTCCAAAACCAAGGTGATCAATAAACTTTCTTTAGTAGTCTCTGCCCTCTATGTCTAGCTCTGTGCCTGTCTCCACCAGCCTCAGAAGGAGAAGCCATTATGCTGCCAGGATTTCTTCCAGCATGGTGAACAGGACAGATGGGGATAAGAGGGGTCAGTCCCCACAGTGGGACTAAGCAGGACACAGATATCTAACTACTTGGATATAAAGTACTCCATGGGCCATCTCTTCATTCTGCTCCTAGCAATAGGCATGATTATTCTCTTCCTCAGAGTCCATGGGTTTTCATTTAGTAGTTATGGGGAAATGGATTAAGGGATGTCTGAGAAGTTCCATGGTAAATAAAGAACAAAGTTATATTCAGGTTAGCTTTTTTTTTTATTCCTAAATCCGCAATGTAAGCACTTTTAATATGACATTATCTGTTTCATGAAGAGTAAAGATGTAGTTGGGCATGGTGGCACATGCTTATAATCCCAGTACTTGGGAGGCTGAGACAGAAGAATCAAAGGTTCATAGCTAGCCTCAGCTACTTAGTGAGGCCTTCTGCAATTTAGTGAGACTTTGTTTCAAAATAAATTAAGACCCGGCATGGTGGCACATGCTTGTAATCCCAGTACTTGGGAGGCCAAGACAGGAGGATTGCAAGTTCGAGGCCAGCCTCAGCTACTTATTGAGGCCCTCTGCAACTTAGTGAGACCCGGTTTCAAAACAAAGAATAAAAAATAGGGGATATAGCTCAGAGGTAAAATACCCCTGGGTTCAATCCTTAGTACCACACACACAAAAAAAAATAATAATAATTAAGTTTTTCAAGTACTGAGTAATCTAATGGTTGAACCAGGGGAAAACACCTGATGCCGAATTGTTGTCGTTTTATTACATAGAAAATCTGTGGCTCCAGCTATCCACTGAGTATTGCCTTCATCGTGGTGAATGAATTCTGTGAACGCTTTTCCTATTATGGCATGAAAGGTAATTTTGTGTCCCAGAGTCTTCTCCACTCACCCTCATCCCATGTTTGTAGTAGCCTCATCTCCTTGTTCTCTTGTCCATGCTTTCTGCCTTGGTGAAAATTGGTCCTTTCCTTTGGCCAAGACCTTCAATAAATTCCTCATGGGATTTCACTTAATAACTCATGCTGGCCAAGATCAGAAAGAAAGACTTGATAGAAATCAGAATATGACCTGTGAGAGTACAAGTGGAAGAGCTCTTAAGTGAGTTCCATTCTCAGGTCTATGAATCATACTGTTGCTGGGAAGGAGAAGAAAGGGATATTGGAAGCACCATGTTATCCTCATTGTTGGCTTCAATGCCGCTATTGGGTGCATATCAATGGAAGGGAGAGGAATATTATATCTGTGTATTCAGCATAGCCCATTCACTCTCACACTTCTCATGGGCCCTGTTTCTGCTGCTGGCAGTCACCTCTCAGTTGCTTCACTCATAGGAGTGCTGAAGATCAAGATCACCTTCAAAGACCAGAGATCAATATATATTTTTATAACTTATATCAACACATCTATCTTGTTTTTTGTTTTGTTTTGTTTCCTTTCAGCCGTGCTGACCCTATATTTCCTGTATTTCCTGCACTGGAATGAAGACACCTCCACATCTGTATACCATGCTTTCAGCAGCCTCTGTTATTTCACTCCCATCCTGGGAGCAGCCATTGCCGACTCATGGTTGGGAAAATTCAAGTAAGGAAGGTGGGAGGTCATATCCCCAGACTAATCATGCAGAAGGTTATCCTTCCAGTCTCTTTCCTCCAAGAAAGAACATATTTATGTTGTACATGACAGATAACGAGCTAAGACTGACTGCACAGAAAAGCTATTTCCCTCCATTATAAGTTTCTCCAATATTTTCATACCCTTTTCAGTCAAGAGGTTTTTTCCCCTTTTTTAAATATAATTTTAGTCTTCTATTTTGTAGTTTAAGACAAAAATCTTGTTTTGATCTCAGTGAGGATTAAGATTGCTACCTATTAGAAAATTCAAAATTTTAGGGACCTTGATGTGGTTATTTGATATTTTCTCCTTCTCTCCTTTAGACTGAGTCATCCTAATTCTTTTAGTATCTTCTTATAAATCCCTCTTTCCAGTTCTTTTGCCATCCCTGTTCCTCCTTCCCCCACCCTCCTCTCCTTCTTCTTCTTATCCTTAACTAGGGATTGAACCCAGGGATATTCTACCTCTGAGCTACACCCTTAGCCCTTTTTTTTTTTTTTTTTTTTTGTGGTACTGGGGATTGAACTCAGGGGCATTCTACCTCCGAGCTATACCCCCCAGCCCTATTTTTTATTCTTTATTTTGAAACCGAGTCTCACTAAGTTGCAGAGTGCCTCACTAGGTAGCTGAGGCTGGCCGCGAACCCGGATCCTCCGGTCTCAGCCTCCCGAATGCTGGGATTACA
>PVLC010004532.1:0-84174 GCA_004027655.1 Graphiurus murinus | reverse complement strand
GTTTGTTTTTTTTTTTTTTTTTTTTTTTTTTTTTTTTTTTGCGGTACTGGGGATTGAACTCAGGGATATTCTACCTCCGAGCTACACCCCCAGCCCTATTTTCTTATTCTTTATTTTGAAACTGAGTCTCACCAAGTTGCAGAGTGCCTCACTAGGTAGCTGAGGCTGACTGCGTACCCGGATCCTCCGGTCTCAGCCTCCCGAATGCTGGGATTACAAGCATGCACCACCACGCCCAGCTAGCTCGTATTTCTATAAGCATATGGGCTAAAAACTTATGGCTCCAAGTTCTGAAGTCCTTCTTTTGAATCTGAGATCCAACTCTACTAGATCACATTTCTCAGCCCTGGAATGCAAAAGGCAACAGGTGGCTTGCTTACCTGAAACTCCTGTGGGCTCTAGGATCCCCTCAATAATGAGTATGCAAGTGGTATTGGGTAAATCCAAGAAAATCAAATAGAACTATTATAAACAATAACAGACTTTGATGAGAATTAAAATTATTATTAAAAAATCATTAACTTTATGTACAAACCATCATAGAAAGAAAATGAAAGTCAATATCAATGCAATAAAGACAAATATGCAGGCTGTAGACATGAAGCTTAATGGAGATGATACTGATACTGATGATCCCTGAGATTTGCTTAATGTGGGAATCATTCATAATCTCACCAGCCACAAATGTCACTCCCCAGTGCTAGCATATAAGCAACAAGTGACTAGGCAAGCGACATTTGACATAAACAGAGACCAGAGGAGATAGAAGCCAGAAAACCTTAACTCTCCTCTACATCCCTCTCTCTCTCAGCCCTCATATAAAATCCCATCTCAGAGACAAACTATGTTGGAAAAGTGAAGAGAAATCTGAATGACTTAATTAACATTATTTTTTTCCCAAGAGTCTGAGCACAGAATACATGTACTGAGGGACACTTAACATTGTGAAACTCAAAGGCAAAGGTATTTAAAGTAGGGAGTAAGACTAAACTGGACAACTGATTGGATGCCATTGATTTCTGTGCAACAACTGATGGGGATGGATGAAGATCAGACTTGATTTTGTGTTAAAAAAAAAAAACAGCAAATTTACATTTTCTTTGAGAATTTGGATTGCAGGGTAAGTTACGTTTTGATACCATAAATACATAGACTTCTTAAAACAGCAGAGACAATACATGAAAGAGAGCAGTGAATACTAGAATTTGGGAGCTGGAGATATAGCTCAGTGGTAGAGAGCTTGCCGCAACAAACACAAGGCTCTGGGTTCATTTCCCACAACTACAAAATAAATTACTGAATAAATAAATAAAAACAAATAAATGCCAAGGTGTTAGTATGACTTTCTCAAGATTAGTTAGGTTTGCAGAGATGTTTCTTACTTTTTATGTATGCTTTCTTTGTGGCTTTACATTGTTTCTTATTTTGACAATTACTAGCACAACCCCCCCACCAAAAGAAAAAAAGACCCTAAAGATTGAGACATACTTTATGCCAGGTGGTATGCTTAGTCCTTAAGAGTGTTCTTAAACTCATTTACTATTCCCATCAACTACATGTGTTATCACGTTACCTTCACCTTATAGACTTGAGTCTTGAGCTAGGTAATGTTGAATCATAAATTTAAAGCCAGGCAGGCTAAGTTCAGTGAATCTAAGTTTAACTGGCATGCTCTACTGTAAGTTTTCACAGATCTCCCATTCTATGGGCTCAACCTGGTTCTTACACCATCTCCCCTCCTTTTGTTATCATTTCTATGGAATGAAAAACTAAAATAAGAAGGAAACTGGGAATTTTTATTGTAGATGGAGTGACTTTTCTAGTTGGATAATTTGAAACTCACAAATTATACTTTATACATTGGATAATTACCCAAAGACCCACTTTATGGAAATCATCTGTGGTTGAAAGGAAGGGAGTACTTAATGTTATGCATGTTCTTTCCCCTTTAACCTACCAAGTAGCATTGCTGGTATTTTGTAGTATTGTAATACAGCAGACCCCCAAGAAAGATAAGATACTATCTACTGTACCATAAGCAGTCACTTCAAATTATGTTAAAACCTGTTTAAGAGTGCCCATAGTACTGCTGGTAACATATTATACACATAATATGCTATGTGCATATCTGTCTTTGGTATTGATCACTTACTATCAGAGACTCTTCGGGTCTCTCATTCCTTTTGTGCTTTGTTTAATCAGATCACTAATTGAACATCTGTCTATATTGTAATCATGTTTATAGAGGCTACAAAAGTAAGACATAATATCACCTTCAAAAACCTGTAGAGTAGCAGTGAAGATAACACATAAATTGTCTAGGGCAAAAGGTGTTGCTGTAAACATGTGATAAATGTCTTGCTTCTGTTGGGATAGATAGTTTTTGACTGGAGAATAAAGGAAATTTATGAAAAGTCACATTTAACTGGAGCCCTCAAATATGAGTAAGAGTTCAACTAGGAGAAATGGGAGAACCTATGCTTTCCATGGCATAGGGGAGTTGAAAAATTATATGTTCTAAGATCCGAGTAATGCAGTTGATTGTAATGAAGATAGGTGTGTTCAGTGAGGGTGAGGCTGAAAATTTAGACTGGAACCCAGCTGAATATTCCCAGATGTACAAAACATGTACTTTATTCATTAAGATCAGGGTGTCATTTACATTTTTTGATAAGTAGCACAAATATAAACTTAATCTTGTGACATATTTTGAGTAAAGAGGAGAGAGGCTAGATGTAGAATATATGCCAGAAAGTTAATGTAATGACTCAGGTGAGGACTTGAAAGAAGGTGATCCAAGAAATGGAAAGAAAGGGTAAAAGTGGCATTCTCTCTGGGACTTAGTGACAGATTGTGAAAATTGAGGAAAGAAAATGATAGCAATTCTGAATGTAGATGTTAAGAAAATTATGCTTTAATTAAAGAAACAAAAAAAATCAGGATCAGAGACTAGTCTAAGGAGAAATTATTAACTTATTCACACAAAGAATTTGAAATACCTGTGGTAATTCAACATAGAAATGCCTTACAGATGGTTTGGAAAATAATGCAATGGGAAATAGTGGTTATCTTGGGAACTACAAATTTTGAAGTCATTCATGTTGTGTGATAGTCAAAGTGTCAAAATGATTGGACTCCAGAAAGATTTAGAAAAGGAAGGAAAGCTGTGGACAAAGCTTTGAGCAATGCCTGCTTTTTAGAAACAAAATAATTAGGAACAGGTATGAAATAAGACAGAAAATAAATAGGCAAAAGGTGAAAAAAATTAGAAATAATGGCTGTCATATAACAGGAGATATCAATTTTCAAAAGAAGAGTTGGCCAACAGTTTCAAACTCTGCAGACTTTCTAAGGGGTTCCAGTTGCAGTGGGTGTGGTCGAGAGATGGAAGCCTTTGAAAGAGTATGGAAATGAATATTGAAAAAGCCATCTTTATTGAGAAATGGATTGAGTAGGCTGTGTTGGAAAATGGGAAAGGCGCAAAAGTTTGGATCATCAGTTTTGTCACTCTTTTTCCTTCATTGTAGAGTTTTTTTGTGGTGTGTGAGTACTGAAGATTTTTTTTCTGGATACTAATGGTCTAAAGTAATTTTTACATGGATGTTAGTTGCTAATAATGGCTTCCAGTTTTATTTTGTCTAGGGCACACATTTTGAAGGTGATGTTAATTTTCCAAGGAGAACAATGGTAAATAATTATTTGTGTATAGGAACTCTATCTAAAAGATAATGGGAAAATCAAGATTGGCAGGTCTTAAAGAGGTGAAGAACATAAAATGTAGATGTCCTTAAATCACAAATGATATCTTTCTCACTCACATCATAATCTAAAATCTATTTAGTGCATTCAGAGATCAAAGATCAGCTGAGTCTTTGCAATCCAAACATTAAAAATATAGGGATACAACATCTTGAACAATTAATTGTCTAGAAAAGGAAAAGGTTGCGTTTTGCATTCCTTTGATGAGGTGGAAATAAAATCCCTGGAACAATACAGTTTTTTTCACTTGAGAAAAGATCATAGGTTATTCATTAGGATGCTAATTAACATAGAAACACATTTAATCTTATGGGATATTCAGTAGAGATTTTTCTTGAAACTTTTATGATTTTGTTTTGAAATGGTCTTAAGGTTCTGGGTCATTATTCAGATTTCAAAAACAATGGTTAAACCCTATGGTATTTTCCCTAAAGATAAATTTAGACTTTAATTGTGGATCTTGTGTGTGTGTGTGTGTGTGTGTGTGTGTGTGTGTGTGTGTGTATGAGAGGGTATTTATAAAAATAAAGTAAGTTGAAAAGTGAAGAATGGCTAATGAGACTAATTTCTAGATGAAAGAGATTTTAAATATACTTTTACAAAGAACAAGTAAAACAAGAATATTTTAAAATACTCACAAAGGATAATAGACTTGATATTGAATTTGAGAAATCTAATTTTTTATGTTGTCTACTACTTTCTCGTAAATAAATGCAAATTAACACTCATCACAACTTCATTTTGAATTCTTAATACTTAAAATCTGAAAAAGAAGGGGATGTATATATTATTTAATGAAACATTAGAGAAGTAATCAAGCAAATTTAATTTTAAAAGGAAAATACAAATTTATTTGGTGTGTATTGTAATATAGTGGGAATAAATGTATATATCAATTACAATAATTATTCTGTATCAAAGTATAAATATCATTTAAAGCTTTGAATTAATATTTAAGTTAGATGTAAGATATGCCTATAAGATAACATGGTTGCTTTCTTTTAACAAAGTGTCTTTATTGAAATATAATTTAATAACATAAAATTCACTTGCCTTAAGATATAGGTTGGTAGCCAGGCATGGTGGCACACGCTTGTAATCCCAGTACTTGGGAGGCTGAGATCAGAGGATCTGGGTTCGTGGTCAGATTCAGCTACTTAGTGAGGCTCTCTGCAACTTAGTGAGACTCTGTTTCAAAATAAAGAATGAAAAATAGGATTGGGGGTGTAGCTCAGAGGTAGACTACTCCTGTGTTCCGTGCCCAGTGCCTCAGGGAAAAAAAAAAAGATATAGGTTGATAAATTTATATGTGTGTGTGTGTGTGTGTGTGTGTGTGTGTGTGTGTATCCATCCTCGTCATGCTCATATTTTCTTTACATCTTTGAATATATTTACAAAATATATTAGTTATTTCAAGGTTCATTTATTTTTATTCTATCATCTTTCCTTTCTGGATCTGTTTTTATTTATTTTTGTTCTTGATTATGGGTAATTTTCCCACTTTTTTGTATACCTGAAATTTTGGAATTGAGGTTGTGAATTGTGTATTTTACTTGGATGGATGCTGTGTTTTGATGTCCTCCTTTTAAGACTGTTAGATTTTTTTTCTGACATGTAGATAAAAAAAGACATTGATAGTTGACCTTTTCAAATTTTCATTTGGCATACAGAGAATGTGTTAGCTTTACATCACTGTGTCAAAGGACTGGAGGTAAACAATTTAAATGAAAGAAGGGCTTATTTTGATGCACGGTTTCAGAGTTTTCAGTCCATGTTTACTTGGCCTCATTGTGATGGGTCTGTGTTGAGGCAGAACTTCATGGCAGGGACATTGAGTCAAGCAGAGCTGCTCACCTCATTGTGGCCGGGAGCAAGAAAAGAGGCTGGGTGCAAAATATACCCTTCAAGGGCATGTCCCCAATGACCTACTTCCTCTAACTAGGCCTCAGCTCCTAACATTTCCACACCCCCCCCCCCAGTTCATTATGCTCCGAATCCATAAATGGGTTAATCCATTATTCAGGTCAGAGTCCTCATGAGCCAATTACTTTCCCCACACCTTCCCTCTGAACATTGCTGTTCTGGGGATCCAGCCTTCAACATCTGAGCTTTTGGTAGACATTTAAGATCCAAACCATAAACAAGCAACTGGGACTAATTTAGCCCCATTCCTAAGACATAATCCTTCTGAAGACTCAATCCAATGCCCTGTATGCTCCAAAATTCTCTCTGGTTTGACTAGCATGAAGAGAAGAGGGAAAGGTAGGAGGGCTCTTTATTGTACTACTTTCTAGTCATTTTTTGTTGGCCTCAGCTGATTTTTCTCTAGTTCATGTATTAATAAGGACTCAACACAACCAAAAACTGGAAAATGCTACAGCAATATCTAGAAAACTTGCTCTGTCTGTATCTTCCTCTTCTATACTCTGCTACACAAATTTTAGCCACTTCTGCCTATTCAGCCTTCAATCTTGTACTTTTCAACTCAGTAAGTCTGCCAACCTCTCTTTTATTGTCTCTCTTCACCCACAAACTATCTCTATATAGTAAACTCAGCAAACCAAAGCAATCATTTTTATATATGTTGTCCCATTTTCCATTTGTTAATTGAGGAAAGGAAATTGCTATCTGATTCAGCAATCCCACCTCTGGGATTCCTTCTTTGGTATAAGCCACATGACTGCTATTTAAACATAATTTTTTTTCTTCTAAATGAGTAATGGTCTTTCAAAGTAATAATAGTAGTCCAGCATTGTTAATATTTTATAATTATAATAATAAGGTTAACTAGCATCTTTCCACTTTTGTTATGCTTTCAACTGCATAATAAAAATTAGAGGGATTTTATAAATAAATTCTAAAAATTCTAGTAGAATCTTCTCCAAATATTAATATGACATTTTGGAATATTGTCTGTGATCAAAAGTACTCAGTCCTGCTTGATCTGGTGGCCCACATCTGTAATTCCAATACTTGGAATACTGAGACAGGAGAATCACAGGTTCAAGGTCAGCCTGGTCAACTTTACAAGACCCTGTTTCAAAATAAAAAAAAGGGCTGGAGATCTAGTTCAGTAGTAGAATGCCTCTGGGTCAATACTTAGTACCACCATCAGAAAAAAAAAATTCAGTCCTGAGAGTTAATTATTTATACTTAATAAGTCAATAAAATATATAAAGAATATGGTTACTTATGGAAGTAAGACGTGATTAGTTTTAAAAAATGGATTCTTTGAAAGTTTACACTCACTTTTCCCTTCCTTTGTCATAGTTAGCTCCTACATGGGCTTCTAGACACAACTCAGATGAACTCTTCAAAAACCTGAATGACCAAATTATAGCTTATCATGTGCTTTCCTAGTTCTCTGCCCACACTTCACTGTGGGACACATTATTCTGGATAACAAGGGCTCTTTCCTTTTCTGCTCCTTCCACTTGCATATCTCATATATCTCTTACCTTTATTTTATTTTATTTTTTCTAACCAGAGCAGACTATCCGGCATATTCACCCTTCACCAAATATGATAGATTTTAGTTTCTTAATACTTTTTCTGTTTCCTTCTTTTCTTAATCTCTATGCACTCTACTTCCTTTTGAACTCTTATCACCTTTCCCATGTATAATGGTAATGAATTTAAATAGTGTGTTTTTCTCATCACTATGTAGATTCGTTTCCTAGTCCTATTTGACCAAATAATCTTTCAATGGTTCTCCATTATTTTGCCACTGAATCCAGTTTCATCAGCATAGCACAACAGACTTGCTCTGATTATTAATTCCCTACGTACTTCCACTAATAATGTGAGCTCTTCCAAGACCAAAGTTCTGTCTTTGTTTGATTATATCCCTTCTAGCGTCAGCACCCAAGATAGTGATGGTAGTTACAGCAGCTGTCTTGTGATCCATTTCCATCCCATTACCAAGTGATGCTTCCAAGGAAAGAAAACACATCATCTGGTCTGCTCTACTTGTAAACATGCTGATAATGACGAGCCTCCTGGTAAATAGACTAATGATAATGGCTAGGAAGAAAGTACTTATCAGAAGAATGCACTTATCAAGACATCCTTGTTTTCTTTATAATAAACAAAACATTTTGGAAGTATGTCCCTATAGAATATCATGTAAGTCATTTAGCAATTTGATTTAATGATCAAAAAATGGAAATGATTAATAACCAAAATCATCATTGCTTGCTGAGAAAATAATTTGTATATCTTTCTTAGAGACCACCTGTTTCTCTGGGTGGGCCAGAGAACATTTTTAAAATGAGCAGGCCTCGCGGAGTCAGATGGCTCGTCCATTTTTCTCTGCCCCACATCTACCCCTTAATTGTTTGTGTTGCTTAAATTATTAGCAATCTTTCATGCTAGCTGTGATAGGGAGAATCATTTTTCCACCAAAGATACCCCTGTCCTAAATCTCAGAGCAAGGGTGTATATTCTATGGCAAAAAGGACTAAAGATGCAGGTATAATTAAGATTGCTAATCTGATTTTTGAGATGGGGAAGTTATACTGTATTCTTTGGGTAGTTCCAATGTAATCACAGGGCCCTTATAAGTAGAGGAGAAAGGTAGAAGAGTGAAGACCATAGAAATTTCAGCATGAGGATTCTGTCCAGCTTCATTAGCTTTGTCTGTGTTTATTTATGGATTCTCTACTCTGTTTCAAAAACAATTTCAATTATATGATTTAACAATCCCACTTTTGGGTGTGTACCCAAAGGAAATAAAATCACTATTTTATTCATTATAGCATTATTCACAATAGCCAAAATTTGGAGATGGAGGTAACCTAAGTGTCCATTAATGAATAAATGGATGTATTAAAAAAATGTGGTGTCTGTGTGTGTGTGTGTGTCTGTGTGTGTGTGTGTGTGTGTGTAAAATTTTAAGTGAAATAAGCTAGACACACAAAAAATCATGTACTGTGTGATATTTCTTATATGGGGAAACCAATAAAATAAAATACAATTTAAAAAAAGACAAACTCATAAAAATAATAGAATGGTAGTTATGAGGAGTATTGGGGGCAAAGGGACAAAGGTGAGGGGATATTGTTCAAAGAAAACAAATATCAAGTTAGGATATGACTAAGTATCACTGTAGACCTAATGTATAACATTGTTACTATAGTTATTAATACTGTATTATGTACTTAAAATTTGTTAAAAGACTGGATCTCAAGTGTTCTCTGTATATACATGCACACAAAATAGTATATGAGATGATATATATGTTAAATAGTTCAATTGTGTTAATATTTCATAAAGTCTACATATACAAATACATAATATTGTATTTTCTAAATATATGTAGCTTTGACTTATTGATCGTACCTCAATAAAACTGAAAAAAAAAATTTGCTACTTTTGAAGATGAAGAAATTGGGCCATGAGTCCAAGTATTTAGACAACTTCTAAAAGCCAGTAAAGGCAAGGATTAAGATTCCCTTCCAGAGCCTTTCAAAGGAATGTAGCCCTGTAGGTATTTTGGTTTTAGCCCTGTGAGATCCCTTTTGGACTTCTGAATTCCAGAACTGTAAGAAAAATTGAAAAATTGCATTGCATTTAAGTCACTAAGTTTGTAGAAATTTGTTACAGCAGCATTGGAAAAGGAATTGTAGATAAGATCTCAGTCATATTTTTATTTGTTAATGAAATCAAAATTGTTTAGGCTAGTTTAGTACTATCAACATAAAATAGGTACCCAATTATAATTTGGGGGGATTAATTAAGGTAGACTGAGTGTCTTCTAAACCTGGCTCAATCATTTTTAGGCTTCAAAGTATTTAGTCTCAGAAAATTATTCACGCTTATATGATAAAATAGGAGACAGTTTACAGTTCTGAAAATTAATCTTAGTGACTAATTATAAGAGGGAAAATTTGAGCAAGTGTGGCCGTGGTGGATACAATGCAATTAATTTTAGAAGTATTAAACATTATTTATGTTCAAAGCACTTTAGTACATCCTGTAGATAATTGTTTTAAAAGATAATAATTACAAGATAGGAATCTCTCCTTTGTGAATCTATCATCTAGTAGTAGATAAATACTGGTAGTATATGGCAGCAGAAAAGCAAAGTATAACTTCAAAATAACATTAGAGCACTTTTCAGAAGATTTTATGTGCTTGAGGAAACAAGCATGTAAAGAGGTGACTTTTGATTTAGAGAATAAAGCGTTGTAATGATTTGGAAAGACAAAGGTGAGGGGAAATGGTGGTATAAAACATAACTACAGACATTGAGGTGGCCAATACAGGTCATCTCCTAGAAGAGATGCAACTATTCTGCTTTGGTTATATCTTGCAAGTCCAAGTCAACTCTTATTCTGTGCTGAAATGAAAGTGTGGGTCAGACTGTGGTCTTCTTTGGATACTATGCCAAGCAGGTAAAATTAATTTCCTATAGTCATCAGGGAGACATCAAAGATATTTGAATAAGATACTGCTATGATTATAGCTATATAAAAGGATTCTGTGGGCAGGAATACTAAGAGAGATTTATAAGTGATACTGTCCATATACTGGCCGCTTCTATGAATGCCCTCTGAGTTATGTTATCTGGCATGCTGATTTTGTGCATGCTCAATTCTCCTGTGCATTCTCACTTTTTTTCTGTAATTTTTTTTGTGAGATACACATTTTAAGCTGCCCAATTAAATAGTGAAAAGTAAGGAGCAGCAAAAATAAAAAAGCAATTTCAAATATTTTAAAGTCAGGGACTAATGGATCATCATGCTATCGTTGTAGACTCATGTTTACTGAGCATTCGTGGAGGTTTAGGAACTCTTGTGATTTTAGAATAGGAATTAACCAAGGGCCCAGCATCTGCAATAATAAGGAACCAGGATCTTAAATTGAGTAACAAAAACTATGCTTTCCTGCACCTGCAACACACCTCTTCCATGGCAAAGAACTGCAAACACAAAGGGAAAATTCTATTCGATTGTATTCATCATGTTTTTACATACTAATAAAGCATACTGTTCTCCTTTGTTTCCAGGCATATAGTGACCAAATGCCTTTTCATTGGTGTCAGTAATAATAAGGCTAACATTAGTGTGTCTCACTGCGCTTTGCACCCTGGTCTAAGAACATAAGTTCATCAAATCAGCAATGGACTACTATTATTAATCTCTGTTGAAAAATTTGGAAATAGAAGCACAGGGAGAAGTTAACTAACTTATCCAGGATGGTAGCGATAGTCAGTGATAACACAGTGATTACTGAGATCAGAACCCATGTAGTCAACTTCTTAACAATTGTACCATACATAGTCTTCTCAACTGAGTATTTTTTCATGACTTCCATGGATAAATAGTATGTTAGCATAAGTTTCCAGCTCAATATTGCTGCTGATCTACTCTCATACCTCTTGGCACATTTGGTAGGAGCAAAAACCAGCCTAACAATGTAAAAGTGGAGAAAGGGGGAAGAAAATATATAAGTAAGGTAATAAAACTGATCATTTGACAAAATTAAAACTGCTTATAAAAAAATGAATGTTACTTTATGACAAAAGTTATGTTATTGAAAGTCTGAAGACATCAACTAATGATCATATCAGTTTTTTGCTTTGTGGAAAATGAACTCTTAAATGATTAAATTACTACTCTGAAGTCATGTGAAGTCATGTACTGTCATTGGGAGAGGAAGTAGTTAGTCATCTTAACTCCATTAGCCTTGAGTCTGCAGCAATATATTAATAAATGTGATGTGGAAGGGGAGAAAAAACTCTTTAGAGAACTGTATCCTTTGTGTCTATAGTCCCTAGAATAATTTTATCAGTATTACTTGTCATTCCAGCCAAAAGAATTATCATTATTTGTCTCATTTGTTGAATTTAGTTTTTGTTTGTATTAGAGTTCTAACGCTTCTCTAAACAGATTCACCCTGCTGTCACTCCACCCTTTCCTGCTTCTCAGAGGTAACCAATATTTTTCAGCTATTTAGAAGTCTGTTGATTTAACTTTTATCTCTTTATATTTTAACAATATACTGTTAGCTTTCCTGCTGGCTTTCCCAGTTTTAAGCATCCTGTTCTGATCTCCTGCTTTTGGAGTGATATTGCTCAACTACATACACCTTTCCAATCTCCCAACTTTCCAACTCAGTTGGATCATAATTTTGGTTAGATGAATATTCCATGTGTATTTGATTAGGTCCATATTATTTTCATCTCAGTAAAGGAATGCACTTTGTTTTATTTTTTTTCATGATTGTTATTTTCTATGGAATAAGTCAGTGTAATAGGTGTCTAGGTGTTTTGTTGTTATTTTTGTCTTGTGTGCATGGTGTCTCAGCCTCACAAGTACTGGGATTGCAGGTGTGTGACACCATGCCCACCAATTATTTAGGTTTTAAAAATTATTTGTTTTATCTAAACATAAAATTAACCCATTTCCAATCTGTCAATTCCTCAACATACTTCTCTAAATATTATCTCAGTACATTCAAAGCCATCAGATATTTATTCTATCAATATCACTTCTTGCAGAAGCCTGTCCCAGAGAGTTCATCTAGGTTCAAGGGAAGCTAACATTCTGAGACTCTTCCTCGTTCACTAATAGATTCCTCTTGCATGCTTCTTATGGGAGAATCCTGTTTTCTGTATTCCATTTTTCTCCCTTTGGACTTTCCCTTTATTTATTTTGACCTACGTCTTCCAATAGCTTCTTCAGCACACTTGTAATCCTAGTACTTGGGAGGCTGAGACAGGAGGATTGCAGATTACAGCCAGTCTCAGCTACTTAGTGAGGACCTCTGCAGATTAGTGAGACCCTGTTTCAAAATAAAGAATAAAAAATAGGGCTGGAGGTGCAGCTCAGAGGTATAATGCTCCTGGATTCAATCCCCACTACTGCAAAAAAAGAAAAAGAAAAAAAAACTAGAAAGTTTTCATGGTAGTTCAATTTCTTGAGAATATCTATTCAGAAAAATTTTTAAAGAATATATTTATTTATACTTGATAATATATTGTTGGATATAGAATTTTAGATTAGAAATAATTTTATTTCAAATTTTCAGCTACTGCTTATTCTCTTGTAGATCCTGGCTTTTTTATTCACTTGCTTTTTTCTCCTAGGAACTTGTAGGTTCTCCTCTTTATCTGAAATTTCACAAGGATACAATATTAGATTATTTATTTCTTTTATTTTATTTTTTCGGTACTGGGGATTTAACCCAGGGGCATTCTACCTTTGAACTACACCCCAAGCCCTATTCTTTATTCTTTATTTTTGAAATGGGGTCTCACTAAGTTGCAGAGAGCCTCACTAAGTAGCTGAGACTCTCTAAGAAACCGGATCCTCCGGTCTCAGCCTCTCCCAAGTACTGGGATTACAAGTGTGAGCCACCACGCCTGGCTCTAGATTATTTAATTCATTGTTTAGAACACTTATTGGGGTTTTGAAATACCTCACTGGGCATGGTGGTATATACCTGTAATCTCAGTATTTGGGAGGCCAAGACTGGAAGATCACAGGTTTGAGATCAGTCTCAGCAACCTAACGATACCCTTTTTTAAAGTTAAAGAAAAAAAAGAAAGGAAAGAGTTGGGGGTTTAGGGCACTGGTAGATCACCCTTGCATTCAATCCCCAGTGCCACAAAATAAATACATTCATTCATTAATTTTCAAACTATTGTCTTTTAATTTTGATAATTTTTCTTGAATAACATTTTTGTCTTTGCTTTTCCATAGTAAATTTCCTGGTTTGGACTGAAGTTTCTTCTCCTCCTTCTCCCTCCCATTCCATCTTTTTCTTATTTCCTCTATTTTTCAGGAAGGTTTCCTTCGCCTTCCTTCCCTATGGCTTCTGTTCTTTGTATTCAGTTCTTCTTCTTTTTCTATCTTTATTTTTAAATTTCAGGGACTATTCATTTTGTTCTCTGGTTACTCCTTTTTATATTTTATATTGATCTTTTTTATAGAAATAATTTCTTTTGAAGGATTCTAAACAAAATTATATGCCTTTAAAGTTATTTCATAGTCTCTGTTCCTCTCAATTTGTCTAACAATTGCTTTCACCTTTGACTTTTATTTTGGAAGCTCTCTGGAAAAATCTCCTTCATTTGGCTATGTGCTCATATTTAGAGATTGCTGGCAGAGCCTGCCCTCCATGAGGTTTACTGTGAGATGTGTTACCTGTGAAAGTACATATCAGTGTTTCTACAAGTGGAGAGGGGGCTGGGGGTGAGCACTATTTATTATGTGAACTTTTACTTAATGAGATGTTTCTAGGACAACAACCCTCTAAGCTTATTTGTGTTTAAAGTCCAGGCACCTCTCTCTGTTCTACCCACTGCAGAAAACATCTCCTATCTTCTGCTAGGAGTTCCGATGGGTAAAAGGATGAGAGCTAGATGTTTAGAATTCTTTTTACTAGTATGATTTGAGCAGTTGAATTACTTTTCAAACATTTTTCTTCATTTTGTTTTCACTTTCATTATTATTTTCAGAGGTACAAAGTCGTATTAATGTCTGAGTTTTTTTGGGGGGGTTCTACATTATAAGTTAGTTTACTTCTTAGCTCTATTCCATTTTTACTTGAATCTCAAATTATTTGGGTCTGCTGATTCCTTATCTCTTGTTCTTTTGCTTTCCAGCTCTTATTTTTTTTTGCATCAAAATGATTTATTTATTAAATTTTACTTTTTTAGGGAATATTTTATTTTTTAAATTTTATTGGTGCATTGTAAACATACACTATTATGAGGTACAAACTGGTAGATGCATGCATGCACACAGGTGTCATTTAACCCTTCCCTAATTCTCACCCGATTCTCTCCCCCTCACCCCCTTCTCATGTTCGGTTTACTGGTTTACTTTGATATGTTTGTGAATGCACATCCTGTGCATTAGGGTATTTCCCCCTCCCTCTTTCCATCACCTTCAGATAGGTCACCTTCTTTGCTCATCTAAGGTTTCTCTTCTTCATATAGAGTCCCTCCTATAACCCACTTGCTCCCTAGCTTTCACAAGTTAGGGAAAGCAACCAATTTTTTGCTTTTTGTAAAAAATCCCATGAAATACAAAGGAAGATCAATATGTGGGATTGCATTAAACTGAAAAGCTTCTGTGCAGCAAAGGAAACTACCAAGAACCGCAAAGAAGAACCAACAGAATGGGAGAAAATTTTTACCAACTACTTCTTATAGAGGACAACTATCTGGAATATACAGAGAACTCGAGAAACGTACAACTAAGAAAACAAATAATCCAATAAAAAATTAGGCAATTGAACTAAAGAGACACTTTACAAAGGAAGAAATTCAAATGGCCAATAAATGTATGAAGAAATGTTCAACATCATTAGTAATCAGAGAAATGCAAATCAAAACTACCCTGAGATTTCACCTAACCCCAATTAGAATGGCAATCATTAAAAACACAAACAACAACCAATACTGACCAGGGTGTGAAGAAGTGGGGACTTTAAAACATTGTTGGGGGGATTGTAAATTAGTGCAACCACTTTGGAAAACAGTATGGAGGATCCTCAGATGGATGGGAATGAACCTGCCAAAAACAACCAAAGAGATAGAAACAGCAATAAAGAGTTTACCATCAAACATAAAGCCTAGGGCCAGATGGTTTTCCAAGTGAATTTTATAAAACATTTATAGAAGAGCTAATCCCAGTACTCCTTAAACTATTCCATGAAATAGAAACAGGACCCTCCCAAACACATTCTATGAAGCCAACATCACATTAATACCAAAGCCAAATAAAGACAGCTCAAGAAAAGAAAACTATAGGCCTATATCATTGATGAACTTAGATGCAAAACTGCTAAACAAAATACTAGCAATATGCATTTAAAACCACATCAAGAAAATTATACATCATGACCAAGTCAGGTTCATCCCAGGGATGCAAGGCTGGTTCATCATATGAAAAACAATCCACATAATGCACCACATAAATAGAATCAAAGACAAAAATCACATGATCATCTCAATTGATGCTGAAAAAGCATTTGATAAGATCCAACACCCATTCCTGCTGAAAGCACTGCAGAGAATTGGAATAGAAGGAACATACCTCAACATCATAGAGGCAATATACAATAGGCCCACAGCCAACATCATATTAAATGGAGAAAAACTGCAAGAGTTCCCACTAAAAACAGGAACAAGACAAGGATGTCCATTATCACCACTTCTGTTCAATATAGTACTTAAGACTCTAGCCAGAGCAATAAGACAAGAGAAGGAAATCAAAGGGGTAAAAATAGGGAAAGAAGAACTAAAAGTATCCCTTTTTGCAGATTACAGGAAACTATACTTAGAAGACCCAACAAAGTCAACCAAAAAAACTTATAAAACTGATCAACAAATTCAGCAAAGTGTCTAGATACAAACTCAATCTTCAAAAATTTTTAATAATTTGAGGATAATCTGAACTTTGAGTCAGGTAAATAAAAGCAGTGTAAAATGATCAGTGTCTTTTGTAAAATGGATTTAGAATGTGAAGAATTTAAGTGGTCAAATTTTTGAGTGGTAACACTTTTTCTTAAAAAATTGTTTGGTTTTGTAACCGTATATAACATTGACTTAAAAACTGACACTTAAGCCGGGCGTGGTGGCGCACGCTTGTAATCCCAGCATTTGGGAGGCTGAGACTGGAGTATACGGGTTCGTGGCCAGCCTCAGCTACTTAGTGAGGCCCTCTGCAACTTAGTGAGACCCTGTTTTAAAATAAAAAATACGGCTGAGGCTGTAGCTCAGAGGTAGAATGCCTCCAGTTTCCATCCCCAGTATCACAAAGACAAAAAACAAAAAACAAAACAAAAAAAACCTGACACTTAGAAATATTTTTCACAAAAGTGAGTTAAAGTTAATTTTGTTTACATGATTTTATAACATAAATGATAATCTTTAGTTTATAAAACTAAAATTGAATTATAAGTTTAAACTATAAACTTCTTAATCAACTTAAAATGAAAAATGTCTCATTCAAGAGAGAAAAATGAAAAATAGATTTTTTAATGCTTGCAGCAAACTATTGCTATATTTGTCAAATATATCAATAGTTCATGTAGAGATATACATTTGGATTAAGTGAAGATTTCCTGAGGAAACAATGTTTCTTTAATACTTTAAATTGTATAAGATACTTACAAATCATCTGAACTTTGAAAGATCTTATGCATTTTATTTTAATTATGGATGTGATTTCTGGCATGATATATTTATATGTGTGTATCCCATTATATAAAAACTGTGGAATTTAAATATTGGAATGTATAACTCTTTAAAGTTTCCTTTTTGAAATGTTGTGAAATTATTTTCTTGAGTAAGACATAAATTTTGAAAAGTAAATCAGCAACAATTAAAATCAAATATATTATTCTTATAGAGATTAAGAATCAACTATATCTTTGAAGAAATCATTCACCTTTACATACATTTACAGCCATTAATTGATCATGTACTTTTATTGTAATTAGTGTACTTATTCTAGTAGCATTTCTTGAAAATACTCAATGTGTTAGATTACATCATTGGCTGTGTTAATGCCAAGAATTGCCTAGAAGGAGCTTGGAGTCTAAGAAAACCATCACTGTTGATATTCTCCTTTGACATAAAGTAAAATGTGGAAGATAACACCTCCCATGTTTTCATATTTCTAGGAGCATGTTAACATATGGGGGATTGGGGTGTTGAGGAAAGCATGTCGATTTTGGAGATATTCGAGTTCAAATTTAACTAATGATTATCTCTTGCTGGCTGGTTAGGCATAGAAAACATTCCTCTTTGTCTAATCACAATTTCTACAGACATAAATATTCTACAGGCTTGATGTTGAGATTATTTGATATAAGTACAAATACAAAAATTTATCATAAAGCTCAATAACTTCCATTTCCCCTCTTCTTCATCGATGTTGGTATATGTATGATTTCAAACTCTTAGCTCTCTGGACAGAGAAGCATTACTGAAACTCCAACAATTTTCATGAAAGTCTTATAAATATTTTGGAATTAGAAGGGGCTTTAGAAATGATAGAAACTATTCCTTTCATGCAATTTTCTAATCATGTCTTACAGTCATGCAGCTAATTAAAGGCAAAGCCAAGACAGGATCTAGATACCTAAGCCTTACACATTTTCACTTTTATAGTAATGGTATGAGAAATCATTTGTAAGGAGATGCTATACTATAAACAGATCCTTTAAAAATAAAGCCAAAATTATTTGGACACTTCAATGTCCTCCAGGAGAAGTTTCAATTTAGTGTCCATGATCTTTCTTACGAGAGCTGCAAAATCTATGACCTTGAACGTTGGAGATTTCTGGTGACTGAAATGAATTCACCAGATGTTGTTGTACTACTGTTTGCTTGCACTCTTTTTGAAATTGCTGTGGTTATTATTGCAGGTTCACTTCCAGCACCGCATGTTGTTTGAGTCACAGACTATAAACAACATCAGAAAACAACTTCTAGCATTCTTTTTCAAATGTCTAACTCGGTTGATAGTTGGCTGCTTTTGGAATTGTTCTCTTTGATATGTTTTTTCTAATCTACTCATTCTGAGAAGGAGGAAAAAAAAAACCTGGTTTGGCTGCTTCTGTTCAAAGCACCTTCAGATACCTAGATGAGAAAACCAACAACAACAACAACAACAAAAAACTAACTGTAAGAGCATATATATTTCATGGACTGTAAAGATTTGAGATTTGAGGGCATTAAGACACTACTTAGTTATAGCTTTTTCTTGACTTTTTAAACACAAATAACAACAGGTTATGGTTTTGATTAAGAACTTTGTGCAGTTCACAGTTATGGACCCTTTCATTTCTCAGATAATTTTTTGAAATATATGGGGTCTTATTAAAAACAATCACCCATTAAATCAAACTCTTTTAATGATGGCATCTTTACCTTCTTCACAGGTATGTGTTTGGATAAGTATTGTACCTAAATTTAGACTACTGTAATTTTACTTGCAAAAATATTTGTTGTGGCTGTAACAAGGGGGTTTAAGTATTTGGACCATCTCCTGAGGCTGCATTGGAGTGAGGCTTAAGCAAGTTCACTGTTCAGTCACCAAACCTGTAAAGTAGTGGCTACTTTACTGTAAACTCAGAATTGCACTGACAGGCCATTAGATTTTGGGACCCCCTTCTCTCCTTTTGTTTTTATTTTATCATTTTTAGTTTGAATCATGGAAAAGTAGTTTCCATTGTGTTAGTGTCTAAATCACAGTGAAATACATGCTGGGCAGCTTAAGCACTTGGCCTTTAGTGCTGAATCTAATTCTCAGACTGCCTGCTGTATAGCAGCCAGAAATGCTGATTTATGGTGAGAATAAAAGAAAGGTGGTCTCTATGGTCCTGTTTCCTCCGACAAAAGCCATGGTATTTCAGATATTTTAAAGATGAATTCCCATATTAAAGATAAATTTGTGTGTCTTCCATTGGAATTCTCTCCTACTTTAGATAGATTTGCAGACAGTGGGGGTTCCTTCCTGCTTTATTTTTTCCCCATCCACAACTTATCAGAAGGAATAATCCTTTTTTTTGAGGCATATGCATTATATTACCTGCCCTGCATTTTCTCTCTGGAATGAGTTGAAATAAAAGCAATTATCCAATGGCTTTCCCCTTTCATTCCTCTCCTTGACTCTGAGTACAACTAATCAGACTGAAGCCAACATTAGCATTTTCTACAGCAGATAGTAACCCAGAAGTGAGAGTTCTTTGACAGAAGGAGCAGGATTGCAGAGCTTTTGTTGCCATCATCCTCCTATCTGAGCCAAAAATAAAGGAAAGACCACCAACTCTCATGGGGCAGATGCTTTTGGACTTTTTTTCAGTTGACAGTAAAAGTGCTTTAGATTATTTGTCTTTCAAAATGCACGTCCTATCTTTCTTACTTATTGTATAGCTAACACGGGAGACAACTTGGATATGACAAAAGGATGCCAATTGCTCAGTGATTATGAAGCCCTTCTCCTTCATTGCTCAGATTTATGTGGCCTTGTGCTGTAGCACAAGCATTAGATGTTGATTAGAGATTCCCTTGTACAACATGGGTGGTGTGATGGCTGCTGTTGGGAAAATAATTATAGCATGCCATGGACTCTTTGTGCTCTGTGTGTGGGTGGAAGTAAACTGATGTAAAGGCATTTGCTGCAGATCAAAAATGGAATGAACTGCATTTGAACAGAAGCTCCAAGACCTCCTGATTGTCATACCTATCTCCATTGTGATACCTGGGCTCCCTAATTCTAGCAGTGAGCACAGTGCCTGCAGCAGGCCCTATATGCCAATATCCTGCATAGCTATTTGTGGGGAAAATACAGGCAACATGTGCATGCGCACATTCACATACACATACAAACATACCCTCATACACACACACACACACACACACACACACACACACACACACTTTAAGTGCCAGGCTCTTTCAACACAATCATGATAACTCTGTCCTTTTCAATTTTCCCAATAGTTATTTTTTTCAATTAATATGTTGAGAATACCTATTCTGAGGAAGGTGTTGTAGTCTCATTTAATGTAAGAAGATTACAACACACAATGATTAAAGTTTTGGGCTTAGTATTGCAGAATCCCAAATCCATGCCACTTGGTCTTCAGTTCTCCATCACCATCCATCCCATCCCAGGGCCTGTTCCCTGCCTCCCCTGGCTGGACACCAGGGCTGATTAAGACAAAGATTTCTAGTATGTGACCTCGTGCTTCACTGCTCACAGCTCTGACTCTTCTCAGTAAAATGAAGACCTTGCATAGATTCTGCATTTTCAAGAAAATACATTTGTAACACCCACTAAACTTCTTGCAAGGAAGAGGCTCTGGCTGAGTGGGGAAGGGGTCCAAAGCCCAGACCTTGGCTTTTTTTATGATAAAGGGATACTTCTTCCTTTTAAATGAGGAGCCAGCTTTTCTATTTGGCTCTGGTCTACTGTCTTCTCTATTTTCTTTATTTTTTAAATTAATAACTATAAAGTAAAAATTTAGCAAGCCGGGCGTGGTGGCGCACGCTTGTAATCCCAGCATTTGGGAGGCTGCGACTGGAGGATCCAGGTTCACGGCCAGCCTCAGCTACCTAGTGAGGCACTCTGCAACTTAGTGAGACTCAGTTTCAAAATAAAGAAGAAAAAATAGGGCTGGGGGTATAGCTCGGAGGTAGAATGCCCCTGAGTTCAATCCCCAGTACCGCAAAAAAAAAAAAAAAAAAAAAAAAAAAACTTATCTGGGATTTTTTTATAGTTTTACTAGAATGAGACATATGTGTTACTAAAAATACTATGCAAAAAACCCCCTCATAATAAAACCACAAGCCTTATTGGGGGGAAGAAATGCAGTATTGGGAGTACAGAACGCAATATTTTGTCTCAGTGATACTGGGGAAGTTGAAGAAGTCCAATCACCCCAGCACCTTTATGAGCTCTTTCTGACCTGATGGATGGCTGTCAACAGAAGGACCATGGTGATTTTGTGGATTGGCACTGATGCATTTATTATACATGTGCCTCTGCCAGGGGCCCTGTTGCGGGTCAGGTGTGGTTGCAGGAGAGATTTTGGCAGTGAGACCCCAGTGAAAAGAATGCCGATGAAGTTGCCATCTGGAGAAGAACAAACAGCAACTTTATTCATAGACCTATCCCTTACATAGGGTTCCTGGCAAAATGGCTCATGTCCTCCACTGCAGTGTGATGTGCACATGCATGATACACTTTGTCTAGTCATCCTTATATACACATCTGCAGCTGAATGGGGTCATGTTCACCACAGGTTTGTACTTCCTCTGCCCCCCCCACTTCTATCTCTCCAATCATCTTTTTCTTTCAATAAGGTTCTAATCTTCTGAGACCCTAAAAACCAAACATCTGCATTGCTCCCTAAGTTTCATTTACAGACAATTAGACATAAATTCCTAGAAGTTAATAATAAAAATAGCAGATAACAAAGGTGGCATTAGTAAGAATAATTATTATGCATGAGGGATAAAGCTAAATTCATGATAATCATGACTTACTTTTTTCTTCAAAGAACCTCTGAATCATAGATTATTGTCCTCCATTTAACATCTGCATAAGGTTTAGTAATTCACCCTAAGTTTTTACAGGCAGTGAACCACTAACTTGGAGATTTCCACTCTGACTTGCCTTGTCTGTGACTTGTTGGTTCTGAACGCTACCCTAAGCTATGCTACTTCCTGAGAGGAGTTCTGGGTATTTCATTTCTAACCTCAGTTACCTGTGTACCAACCATACTCACTCTCCACGTCTATCTTCTTCTGCCACACTGAATGTCCTTCTGTCCCTCGCTTCCTTCTACTCCCTTCTCTTCCTCCTGCTACAATAACAATATTGATGATGGGACTGAGCTTCAGATGAATGGCATCAGCTGGTCTCTGTTTCTAGCCTGGCTGACTCAACCCACAGAATCATCTTTGCTACTTGTTGGCCACCTTGGGGCTTACGTGGACTCAGGTCTTCTGATTCTCTTGCCACAGTCTTCCCCAGGGTCCTTGCCTTGCTGAGAATCCTGGATGAATCTTCTCATTCTTGAACATGAAACAAAGTTTTTCATTTTCTCTTAGGCATAAAAACTTTCCGACTTATGTTTCCCCTCTTACTAACAGGCCCATAATGCTCATGTCTCAATTAACATAGGACAAAAGCAAAGTCCTTCTCTCAGGAATCTCTAACTTTTCAACCAGAATCTGGTTGTGGCATCAAAGTTTCTTTTCTCTCAAAAGTATTTCAGGTAGCCAGATACCTTTCTGGTGGGTATGTAAATGACACAGGTCTTCACATGCTTTTGGGCTTTGTGTCCTTATAATGGAGAATAGTATGCTTTGAACAAACTTGCACCACATCATTCAATTGTACCGGGAATTAATTATCTTTGCTATTTCTGTTTCTAAAACCAGGACACCTATTGCCCTTTCACACTTAAAATGATAGCTGTCACAAGGAGATTAATGAGCATCATCACCAAGAAGATTCGGAAAAGACAGAAGTGATGAGATGATTGTGTCATTGAGAGTAGGAATGGTGGATTCAGAATGAGTTAATTGATTCATATGCCAAGCCAATCTTTTAAAAATCAAATACTTTTCAAGTTTAAGGAAAGCATGTTCCACTTTTCCTGGTAGTAGACACTGTTTCCTGCAGCAGAATATAGAGTTGTAATAACCTGGCTGATTTTTTTCTGAGGAAAAAGCAATACCGGTTTCAAATTATGCTTTTATGTACAAGTTGGTTTTTTTCATTGGTATTATTCCTCTTCTTTCTATTAGGATTGGCGAGATAAAAGAAAGTCTTATTCTCTGGCTGGTTGTTTTGGTCATATTGTTCTAATGTAGAATGTGGCTCCTTGGAGGTAATAAAAAATGAGAGCAGGGTGCTCAAGCAAAACTAAGCCGCAGTTCAGTTGTTAGGAAAAGGGGCAGGAAGGAAATGTGCAGTCTGCACAAGGTACCACTTCTCTCCAGTCTCCATTTCACACCTTCAAAGTGGTTATTTGTTGAAAGCCTGGGACGGAGACACTTCCTTATTGTGCTTATATGTACACCGAAGAAAAGAAAGACTGTGTGTCAAAATCTAATTGACAGAGGGAAATTGTTTTCACATTGCTTTTGTACTTTGACAGCCAAGTCCTACGTTTTTATGCTAAGAAAATGCTGTATTTTCCTGTATTGTAAAGTGAGTGACTTTTAGACAAAAAAAAAACCCAAAAAAACATACACACACAAACAAACAAATGCTCCCTCATTTTCAAAGTTTCCCAGAGCATAGTGTCCATTAGATAATATTTACAAGCTTCTGCTCTGTGAAGTAGACCGTATTGAATATTCATATAATGTATGTCTTTTATAAGAAGGAACTGTGAAGATCACATTTCAAACTTTTATGATACACATTCAGAAATGGAAGCTTCTAGAAGATGATTGACTTACCTGAGTTCTCACACCTTGTGTTTATTAACTTTTTCAACTGTGAATAAAATACCTGACAAGAACAACTTAGAAGAGGAAAGGTTTATTTGGGCTCACGGTTTCAGAGGTTCAGAGGATGATCAGTCAGCTCTGAGACAGAAATTGCAGTGACAGGGAGCGTGGTGGAGAAAAGCCGTTCTCACCTTATGATGTCCAGAAGAAAAGAGTAAGATAGGAAGTGGTCAGGAACAGGTGTAGTTTTTAAGGCTGTGCCCCCAGTGATCCAGCTCCTGCAGCCATGCCCCGCCTCTGAATCTTTCTGCATTGGGGATTATACGCTCAACACAGGATGGGATTTTAAAATTTTTAATGTGTAAAACATCAATAAATTCCCAAATCAGAATTATATAGAGAGACAAATTTAGTCTTGCCTTTATCTATGTATCCTTCTGCCTCTCCTCCCTTTAACCATATACTACAGTGACCACTCTTACTAATTTCTGGATTGTCTTTTAGAGTTTTTACTGTAGGCATTATTATTATTATTTTTACAAGTATCTGAACAGACAGTCCCAACTTAGGATATGACTTACTTTTTTTGACTTTATGAGGGTTAAAAAGCATGTTAAAACAAATAAATTAGAAAAACTACCTTACTGCTCTAAGTTAAAAAAAAAAAAAAAAGCAAAAGCATTCAGTGGAAACTTTACTTTGAATTTTTTATTTTGATCTTTTCCCTGACTAGAAATACATGATACAAACTCTCCTGTGATGCTGGGTGAGCCAGTGAGCCTCAGCATTCAGCTCCCTGATGAAGAGGGGAAACAGCTAGTGCGCTGGGTTTGGTGTATAGCTAAGTAAGGATGCTCAGTAGGCTACACGTATGAAATATATTTTAACTTATAGTTAGATATAGACTGTCCCCTAAGGAGCTCATTTATTAATCTTCAGAGTTGATATAGTTAACTCATTATAATCTCAGCAGTGGATAAATCCATTGTAATGGTGGCTGGAGTTGGTAGGGCATGGCTGGAGAAGCTGGTACCTGGGGCTGTAGCCGGGGGGATTATAATGGTTCTTCCGTCTTTTGCTCTCTTTTTCATTTCTGGTCTCCATGATGTGAGTGCAAAGTCTTGTGCTCCTCACTGCCATACCCTGAAATACACTGTCCTCGGCCTCTCATGGACTGAATTCAAAATCTCCAAACTGTGAGCAAATAAATCTTCCTTCCTCTAAGTTTTTATAGTAGAGGTGTGAAAATGCTGACTAATACATAACATCTACAATTTATAATGGGTTTAGTTGGAATATAATTCCCAAGCCAATTCTCAGCTCTTTTCTTGATTCCAGTGATTCTTAACTGCTACATCTTAATGTTGTCCCAGAGTTCTTATATATTTTGATCACAGCTGTTTATTGCTGACTTGGTGTTCAAGTTTACATACCTTGACTTCAGGACCAGAAATACTGTCTTCTGCATGCTCTAATCTATTGATGAGACGTTGACCTGAATTTTAAGTTTTATTTAGTATTTTATTTCCAGGATTTCCATTGGATTCTTTTTCAGAATATCTCCTTATTGAAATGCTCTATCATATTCTGTTTTTTTTTTCTTTTAATTCATTACTTGAATTCAGTTCACTGATTGCTTTAACAATGAAGTTTTTGAATTCTTTGTTCAGGATTTCAAATGCTTCAATATCTGTGGTGTCAAGTATTGGGGGTTATACACTTTCGGAGGCATCTTCTTGGCCTGTTTCCTCCTGTTTTCTGAGGTCTTATGTTTGTGCATCTGTTGAGATGGATTTCTTTTCCTCTTCTATGTGTGCTTCTTTAGATAACAGTTATTTCTTAATAATAAACTCAGGACTGGTGGTGTTTCTTAGCTTCAACACATCCAATTAGTATAATCAAAGTGTTAAATTCAACCACCAGCACTAGTATACATGGAGAGAGTAATCACCAATAACAGTGGTAACTTAAAAGCAAACCATATACTGACATATGCTATAAAAGTTAACACTGATAATCTCTATAAGTCCATTAGCCAACGAGAAATTTGGGTGAGAAATCAAGTAGTTTGAAAAGATTAAGCATTCATTAGAACATTCTAAATTAAATTAGAAGTGAGAAAAGTAAACAAAATATAGATTAAAAAAGAGGAAAGAAAGAAAAAGGTAAGAGTGGGAATGGATACAGCAGAAAAAAAAGGAGAGAAAAATGGATGAAAGAGGGGAGAAGTAGATGGGAATTGAAGAGAAAAAAGGGTTATGGAGAGAACATCCAATTAATTGACAAAATATATAAAATTAGATAAAACACATGATGTGGAATATCACTAGGGATTAATTTGTAACAACCTGTTAGTATAATAATTGTAGTGTAGAGATACAGTTTTCTTCTACCTCTGAGCTACACCCCCAGCCCTATTTTTTATTCTTTATTTTGAAACCGGGTCTCGCTAAGTTGCGGAGTGCCTCACTAGATAGCTGAGGCTGGCTGCAAACCCAGATCCTCTGGTCTCAGCCTCCCAAATGCTGGGATTACAAGCATGCACCACAACGCCCGGCATTACATGAGTTTTTGAAATGGAGAACTTTCTGGAGTTTCAATTTTAGAATCCCCCAACCTGGAGGTAGGTTTCATGAGACAAATATCATGCTGTTTGTTCTCAGATTTGACCCGAGCCACCCAAAGTGATGGAGATGTCTGTATACTGAGCTCTGGCAGTATCTATTGGTGGAGCATTGTTTGACTCAGAGCTCACTTTACCCTTAAAAATGGCTCTGTTATGTGATTAGGGGTAGAAGTTGTACTTTTGACAAGGGTGCAATCCAGTTTATTTATTTATTTTTATATTAGAGATTGAACTCAGGGGCATTTTATCTCTGAGATACACTCCCAGCCCTTTTAATTTTTTTTTTTTTTTTTTTTTTTGAGACAAAGTATTCCTAAATTGCTAAAGGTCTCACTACATTTCTAAGGCGGGCCTCAAACCTGTGATCCTCCTGTCTCAGCCTCCCAAGTACTGGGATTACAAGTTTGTGCCACCATGCCCGTCTGTAATCCAGCCATTTCAATCATGCCACCAACCGACTGTTTTGGATTACGTGGCACTCCTCATTCTAAGAGCCTCAGCTCAGGTCTTTCAGGAGGTAGGTGGTATGCAATAATCTATCATGCCTTTATACTAGTCTATCACTGTCTATTACATGTTTTTAGATTATGTAACTTTTCTGGCCATGGAAGATGAGGCAAGAGGCCAGTGATAAGATGTGGGATCACCACTACTTCCCACTTGACCCTGGTTGATCAAAGTTCCACTCCATGTCTGGCAGGCTCCTATCCCAGAGGTCAGATGGCCAATTTCCAGTGAAAGAGCCCTTCCTTCTTCTTTGCTCTGAAGATTGATCAGCTAGAAGCTTCAGCTTCTGTCACTGCCATGAGCTTCTCCCCAGCATGTGTTCCAGTCCATTCCTGTGCTCAGACTGACTCATAGCAAGGACACCCACCGATCCATCGAAAAGTAAAGCCTCAGTGGTTGTTTGGTTGTGAGTACTCAAGAAGCATGTATACTAAGAATAAGACCCCTACCCCATCACAAAATAGAAAAATAAAGGTAAACTGTGAGGATGTCTAGTCTCTTGCTCAAGAGGTCCAAACAAAGAGTCTTTTTAAGCTGTTCCTGTTTCCCTACTTCCACTATCTCTACAGGAGAGTTCTGGGATTCAGGGCTTCCACCCACTCTGGCAAGGCCCTATCCGAGCTTATTTTCTGCTCAGATTGGGAATTTGTTGGACAGTGACCCCTGTTTGCCTTAAATGTGGTGAGAAATTTTCTTTCAGCTTATTAAAGGGGAGCTCCCCCTCCCCTACAGAACCATTATATGCCCTGTGCTGCCATTGATATCTTTTCTTAATTCTTTGTCTATTCCAGAAACTGACATTTTTTTATTTTTGCCTGGTTGCTAGATCTCTGCTTTGCCAACCGGCAGTCTCTCACAGGTTTCCTACCTCAATATGATGCCAGAGATTTGTTGCTTTAATTCATTCCCAGGAGTTTCTCTGATATCGTGGGTTCCTCTGATCCGCCATTTTTTTTCTTTTCCCAAATTTAAATCTTAGCCATTAAACACTGACTAACCAGTGCTGACTGGAGCAGATGGTTTCTTTTGTAATGAAAATAGAAATGAGATTCTCAATATGCTGCCACAGAACTGTTGTTTTGTTCCAATCTCAGGAAACTGCTGTGACACTGTGGTTAATGTGATTCACCACTTTTTTCAGTTGCATATTCTTCTTGATGGTGGAATTATCTTGTGTTTTCTCCAATAGCATATATTATTAGCTTTCTGTAATAATATATGAGATTCTCCTAATAATGTATGATAATGCATACTTAAGCCCAGTTTATTGTCATTTTAAATTTGCCATTCATATATTTGAGAAATGACTCTTCATAGTTCTATTTTGCTTTTCTTTTAAATTATGAGTGGTGAGCATGATTTCATATGCTTAGAAGGCTTATGGCTTGTTTTGATGGTCTTTTTAAACATAATTAGGTTGAAAACTCTGATAATAAAATTTCACAAAGATATAATCCTTCTTTGTGAATTACTATCAACTGCATATGGTATTATTAAATATTTCCAGATAATGTGAAAAAAATAAAGCTGTTTTCTGTATCACTGATAATTTCTGAATTCATTTAGTGATTCAAGGTATTTTTAATTAAGTTTTCTTTTCTACCTTTTATTCCACTCCTAGGACTTTTTTCTTATAAAAAGTATACATACCTTTTTTATCTGAACAGAAGAAAAATAGTTTTACCATCTAGAATTAATATAGCTTGGAATATCCACTTTCAGTCTTTTTTATCATTTGAAAATATTGTTGCATAGAGTTTTTTTAATAGACTGTAATTTTAGATGATTTTAAGATCAAAGAAAAATGTTCAGAAAGTAGAGTTCCTATTAGCATGGGATATTTATTTATTTAGGCATTCTATTACTTCCTTTATCAGAGTTTTGTAGTTTCCCTCATACAAATTTTTGCATATTTTGTTAGGTTGGTAGCTAATTATTTCATCCCTTTTGCTACTGATGTAAGTTGCAAATAAAATAGTGTAATGCTGGTATTTAAGGAAGTAATTGACTTTATATGTTAACTTTGCATCCTGAAACCTTGTTGTTATCACTTATTAGTTCTAGGAGATTTTTGTTGTTGATTTTTGAGGATTTTCTACATAACCAAGTTACCTGCAATGATAGTTTCATTTGTTTCTTCCTGCTATGTATATTTGTACTTAGTTTTCTTGTCTTATTGCATTAGTAAACACTTCCAATACAGTGGTAAAAAGAAATGAACAAATCTGTCTTGCCTTGTTTAAAATCTGAGGGTAGATTATCTAATTTCTCATAATTATGTATGATGCTAGCTGTAAGGTTTTTTGTAGATGTTCTTTGTCATATTGGTTTAACTTCTCTATTAGATCCACTCTATCTTTTAATTGGTATACTAAAATTATTTCTATTTAAAGTGACTATTGATATAAGCTGAATTAATATCTACCATATTCATAACTATTTTCTACTTTATCTTGTATTCTTTTTTTTCCTTCCTCTGCTTTCTCATTTTGATTGAATATTTTGTATGGTTCCATTTTCTCTCATATCTTAGCATATCAATTATTTTCTTGTTTTAAATTATTTAGTGATTTTCCTAGAGTTTCCAATATATTTTTGGTATTAATGTAGGTTATCCCACTTTTAAATAATATTATAAAATATCATAACACTTCACAGGTCACATAATGTTCTCAATTTCTTCTTTCTTTATGTTATTTCATTACTGTCGTTCATTTTATTTATTAATAATCTTTAATCACTCAACACATTGTTGATATTCTTATTTTTAACAACATTTAGTCTTTAAATTAATTTTTTTAAAAATGTAAATTATTTTTAATTTAATTTTAAAATATTTAAAAAATATTTTGCTTTCCTCTTACTTCTCTAATGCCTGTTCTCTATGTAGACTCAAGCTTCTGAACTATATAATTTTTCTTCTGAAAAATGTTTAGCTTTTTTTTTGTGAGACAAGTCTTCTGGTAACAAATTCCATTAATTTTTCTGCATCTGAGAAAGTCTTTACTTCTCTTTCACTTTTAAAGGATTATTTTAAGATGGGTATGGTGGGATATGCTTATAATCTCAATACTTGGGAGGCTGAGATAGGAAGATCACAGGTTCAAGAACAGCAAGTAATGAGATTCTTGTCAACCTAGGGAGACCCTATTTCAAAATGAAAATAAAATAGGGCTGGGGTGTAGCTCAGAGGTAGAATATTGAATATTCCTGGGTTCAAACCCCAGCAACACACACATACACACACACACACACACACACACACACACACACACGATTATTTTGCTGGATGCAGATTGATTGGTTAGTTGTTTTATTTTCTTTAATTTCTTTAAGTATTTCACCTCACTCTCTTCTTGCTTGCATGGTTTCCGAAGAGAAACTCAGTGCAGTGCAATTGACTTCTTACAAGATTTTATCTTTGTCATTGATTTTACATAGTTTGAAAATGACAAACCTGGGTGAAAGTTTTATAGTTTTTGGATAACTGCTAAATTTTTTCCTTTTTTCCATTTAATATTCAATGGTAGATTTCTATTGACATATTTTCAAATTTACTGATTTTTTTCTTTTGTCATGATTAGTCTACTGATAAAGCCTACAAAAGCAATTATTCCTTTCTGTCATAGTTTTTTTTTTTTTTTTTCTAGCATCTCTTGTTGGTGGTTTGTTAGTATTTTCATTTCTGCTTGCATTACCCATCTGTTCTAGCATATTGTTTGCTTTTTCCATTGGAGACCTTAGTATATTAATTTTAAGTTCCCATTCTGATAATTCCAAAATTTCTACATATGTATATATTTTTAGATTGTTCCTTTGGTCTCTTAGCATGAGTTGTCATTTTTTGTTGAAAGATAGACATGATATACTGTATAAAATGAACTTAGGTACATAGACCTTTGGTGTGAGGCCTTATGTTATCTGGCTAGAGGTTAGGGTATGTTAACTCTGCTGTAGCTATGATGTTGGAGGCTAAATTTCCTCTAGTGTCCTTGTTTTAATCTCTACTGCTATCTCTGACTTTCCCTAGAGACTCCTTCTTAAATAAGGCCTGTAGCTTATAGCTCTTTCAGCTGTAATCCTGTTATTTTTACATAAGCCATACTGTAAAAGTTTAAGGAAAGAGGAATGCTTTCTAATCTTTTGATTAGCTCATTTAGTGACCTGGTGTCCCTGGGCTGTGACCTTCACAAATGCTTCTTACACTCAACCATCACCTCCTTAGATGAAGCAGAAAGGTTAGAGGGGGCCAGGGCTGCAATTTCCCTTTCCCACTTCAAAGGCTAGAAAGGACTAGTGTTTGGCTATTTTTCTTTCTGAGGTCTGCTAGGATCTGGAGAAACCGAAGTGAGTTAGCCTTTGGTAAAATACTTTCTCTTAAAAGCAAGTATTTTTTAAGGTGAAGGGAAAGCTCTGGGCTTCTTTTAAAATTGTTCATCCTTATTTAACTCCTGAAAGAAGAATGAGGGAATGTCCTCTGACCTGAGGACTTGACAGGGAACAAGGAATTAAGTTTCATATAAATTTTCATACCGCACCTAGCAATTTTTAATCTCTCAAGTTCCTTCACTCAAAGTCCAGCAATCAGTCAATTGAACTATGTTCCAACAGTTACTGGCTCCCTTGCTTTGTCCACGCTTTAGTTTTGGAGTAAAAGATTTGCTCTGTGAATTGTTTATTGTTAGGTTAGTTGTTTATTTTTAAATTATTCACCTTTATTTCTTTAAGTGTGGAAATAAAGATTTAGAAGCTTTTTATATCTTAATTTTTTATATTTTAATTTACTCACCTTTATTTTGTTTTGTTAGAGTGGAAATGAAGATTTAGAAGCTTTTAATGTGCTGGTCAGAAATATATCTGTTTCTTATTAATTTTTTATAAAGTTTATGTAAA
Source organism: Graphiurus murinus (assembly GCA_004027655.1). Classification (NCBI taxonomy): domain Eukaryota; kingdom Metazoa; phylum Chordata; class Mammalia; order Rodentia; family Gliridae; genus Graphiurus; species Graphiurus murinus. The sequence goes on along the minus strand of PVLC010004532.1, from coordinate 52,453 downwards.
AGAAGGATAAAATCTGGCACATTTACTTATTTCTATCTAGGCTTTTTGTTTGCCAGTTAATTTTCCTGTTTTAAAAATTTAACAAATAATTTTTATACGATTTGGCAATTGTTATTCATACGTGGTAAGAATTCAAACATTGCCATTTTAATGTCAAGTGAAATCCTTTCTAAAATAAATAGTACAAATTATATGAGTGTATTTTGAATGTATTTTTTCATTTTATTTCTTGATATATTCATAGGCATATAGTCCTACATATAAAACACTTCTTGAGTCATCAATAAAATCTTTTTCCCACCAAGTAACTTTCTGATATTTCCATATAGATAGATACCTAGAAAGATTTATGTTCTATCTACACAGATATTTTTGCTCTTTCTCAAAGGGAACATTTCAATTATTCCTTATAAACAACTTTTCTCAATGAACAATATTTATATTAATTATATTCTGTCTCATGCACCAAATGAGTTCTCTTTCTAGGGAAGCTAACATTTCTTCCTCCAAATGACTGTATTAAGCCTCTAGAAAAATCATTCTAGACTTCTATTTAATCAGAATTTGTTTTGTAAATGAAGAGTAAAGTGATATGACCTCTCTAAATTCCATAGATATCAATGTCATATCTATTGAATGTTTGTAAAACAATGGGTGCTTCCAAACAGCTGAATTCATTCTATGACAACAAACTGGAAACTTTAAGTTATAAATGAGGTACATAGAGCCAACCCCATCATCACTCTTTAGGGACAAAAGCGCATATGGAGGCACTTCATGGGTTCATTAAATATCAATCTGAAATAACACGACATCAATATTGGTAGCTCCAAAATGATAACATCTGACAGATGGCAGCCAATTAGAGCAATTAGCAATTAGCTTGTGTGTCTGTGTCCCACCTTCATCCTCCTTCACTTGCTCCATAAATTCCTACAGTCCCTGGAAATATGCCTGGGATTCAGTGTCTGTGAGAGACCATTGGGAGAATGGATTTTAGCCAGTTCTTGAAAAGGGATTTGGAGAGAAGGAGGATGTCACCCTTCATGTCTTTTTCAAAGTATACCTGTTCTTTTTAAGTAACAAAAAATTTGTAGTGAACCCTAGGGTCCTCCTAATAGAGTAAAAGAAACAAGAATAAACAATATTTTTTGAAATATTTACTTATTGTATATATAAGTTTGATAATATTGGTCACTCTACAAAATAATTCAATTCAAAAAACACTTTCAAAAAATATTTCATCTTAAAAGTAGAAATATATAACCATTCATAATAAGGCAACATCAACAAAACTCACTTTTGAAGATTTTTTTTTAGTTGAGAACTATTCTTATAGCTCTGAAGTATCTGGTAAGGTAAACAAAATTCTTTCAATTTTAGTTACATTCTATATTTTTATTAAAATAAACAATTTTAGTTTCCATTCAAAATATTTTCATTTCTTTATTTGAGAAATATATATAAATACAAATACATAAAATATGCATATATATATTTTTTTTTTGAGGCGGGTTCTGAGGATTGAACACAGGGGCGTTCAGCATTCTACCTCTGAAGCACTCTGCCAGTCCTTCATTTTAAAATATTTTATTTTGAAACAGAGTCTTACTAAATTGCTGAGGGTATTGTTGGTAAGTTACTAAGGCTGGTCTTGAACCTGTGATCCTCTTATCTCAGTCTCCCAAGTACTGGGATTCCAGGCATGTGTTACCATGCCCAGTTGAGAGAAATATTTTCAAGATAAAACTTATCAAGTAAAATGCCTTTAACTAGGATTATTTTTAATATTCCTCAAATATAGATGTAAAATTGTAGAATTTCTCAAATGAGTTTAATTCATGTAATGAATATAAATTCATCTGATTCTGAATAGGATTTTCATTAGAAAAGTATTCCCACAAGATGGTGTATTAAAAATGTAGATAATTAGGGAAGGTTCCTTTTGTTATGTGATTTGATTAAATATTACCAACTAACTTTAGACAAAATGTGACTAAAATTTAAAAAACGTATTCACATATAAAAATTCAATACAATTATTGGACACTAAGGGTGATTTACAAAATGATGCTTTGCAGGTTCAGACTTTCTAAAACTTGGTTATAGGCAGCGAAGAGAAAATGAATCTATTAGCATTCTGAAGTATTTTTAAATTTCATTATCAACTACATCACAAAGAAACTGTAGTTCAGTTACTTCATGTGTGTGTGTGTGTGTGTGTGTGTGTGTGTATATGTGTGTAAATTTTGACAGCTATACTTCTATTTCATTTGAAGACTATCACAGGGTTTTAGATATAATTATTAAATATATAGTGACTGCAACCAAGTCCAAAAATGTTTTTGTTCTGTATGCTTTCTTAATTTAGTAAGAATATTGTTCACATCATGACACTTGACACTAAGCTCTACCAAAATTTGTGTTCATATTATCACTACAAAAGAAGTCAATTTATCTTAATGTTGTACACATAAAATATTTTACAATAACATCAACAAAGATGTTAGATGTTTCACCTTTGACAAGATAATCTTTCAGTATCTTTACTTTGATTCTATGAATTGAATGAAAAAAATTGAACCATTATTAGAATTAACTGATTTTTTGGCTGGAAGGATCCAGTGACTGATATAATAACACTGGCATCATTTAACTCTGCCAAATTCTTCCCTAAAGAAATCAACATAAGGGGCTGGAGATGTAGCTCAGTGGTAGAGTGTTTGCCTCCCATGTGGGAGGCCCTAGTTTCAATCCCCAGCACTACAGAAAAAAACAAATAAATTGACACCAACTTCAAAGAATATGCCTTCTGTCCCCTTTTCCCATTTCAATTGTCTTTAATTTGAAGAGGAAGGGGCAAGGTTAGGAATTATTTATAAGATTGTTTAAAACTGTGCCCTACTCTGAGTCTGAGTCCTGGACAAGCTTATTTCCTACAACAGGCAGACAATTGGAGTAACAGAAAATAACTCACTCTGTTATGCCCCATGGAGTTTGAATCCTCCTGGAAAAGTGGGCCAACCCACCATGCTGGAGTGGCCCAGATGGAGCCTCTTGCTAATTCATGGGAAGGTTTCCTGTGGACTAGGTGTTTCTCTTAGTACAACTACAATGGGAAAACACTTTTGAAGGCTCAGAAGAAAAATAGCCCTCCACTCATTACTTTTCCAAAGCCTTTTAATTAAATTTAAATTTATTTGATTAGAGGAACCGTTTAACCACGGAAAGTTCAACCATTACTGCTCAAAATAGAGTGTTTTAGGTGTTTTTTTATTGTGCTATGGACAGTTTTATTGGTCCCTTTCTGAATGTGCTTCCATATGACTCGTCCTCAAGAAATAAGTGAAGGAAAACCTTTATCGGTAGATGCATGGCATGCCAAAAGCAACATTGGTTTTGTGAGATATGTAGTTTTCCTAAATATAACTGGTTTTTTTTCCCCTTGGTCAATTATAAAACCTGCAATATTACACAGCTTTGCCATTTCCATGAAGAACCATGAAAATATTATCAGCTATAAAACATCCCAATTAGGTAGTTTCTAGAATTAGTCTCTACCAGCCCAGCATCTGACATTGATATTTTCTAAAAATGGAGGAGGGCACATACATGATATTTTGGAATGGCAAAGATGCATAAAGTGCTTTTCCCTGTGTTTTTTTTTTTTTTATCAGTTTTTCCTGTATAGTTTAGAGAAAAGCTAGATAACAACTAAAGATAATTCAATATGAACAATTCAGCTCTCAAAAAAATATCTTTTATGAGAAAGCAGTTTTTTTTTTTTCCTATGGAAGCCCGGAGATTTAAGCATACACATACTGGCTTCTCCAAAGCCATGTGAACAGCTTGACAGAACAGTATATCAATCTGATAACAACCGAGTGGTGCTCAGAATCAACTGTAATACAGGCTCCTCACACGAAACTTGCAAGATTAGGGCATGATAGCTTTCATTTTCTTCATGTTATTTTATTCTCTTTTGGTTCTGCAAGGTTTAGAAAAAAAAAAAGAAAGAAAGAAAAACGACCGAGGTATTTATCACTCCCTTATTATTTGTGGCAGAGTCATCTCCATTCTGTAAAATAATAATAAAAAAACCCATATGAATTGAAATAGGATACAAGAGCTCACCAGATGTAGCTGTATCTCTCCATGAAAATAAACCGAATGTTTTCCTTAATCAATCAGAATGAATAATGCTGATGGGCTTGGCAGTGACTAAATCAGAGTTGCCAGCTCCAGCACCCTGCATGATTTTATCTTCCCAACCAGACTAAAAAATGCCTCCCCTCCTTCACATTGGACAACTTTATTTTCACACATTCAATTTAACAAAGCTCAAAAGGAATTCTAAAAGCTTCTCCTGTCTCATAAAATGTTTACCAGATATCTGTCCAGGATGGCAGGCGCTCCACAGTGTTTCATAATAAGGGAGATAAAGTGGCCAAGTAAAATCTACTGACGATCATAAACAATCATATTGGTGGGAAGTTGTTTATTGTCAGTCATGTTACAAGGTCGCATTCTTCAGCAATTTTGTTTAAAACTTCAGTTAAACAACTGCTTGCTATAGAAAATCCTGGGCAAGTAAGTGCAGGGCTGTCTTTGTGTAAACCAGCTTTGAAAGTGTGGTTGAATTAGAGATGACTCTTAATTTTCTATTTTCACTAAGGATTCAAATGCTTGTTAAAGAATGTTGAGAGGTGAAACATTTGTTCTGCTTTTTTTTTAAATTTCAGTATATATCTCTACAATTCTTACCATAATGAGACAACATAAGCACATTTAAATAAAAGGAGGTTTGGGTTCTCCCCACCCCACCACCAACCTTCCTGCTTTTAACGCAGTCAACAAGGACAGACCTTCAAAGAATAAGAAGTACATGGATAATAGATCTAATGAGCTAAGATTTTTGTGTGTGTTTATTTATATAAGCACAGAAATAGATTTTAGATACAAGCAATTTACATCTATTAGTTTATTTATTCCTCAAAACAACTTCTTTTTACAGATTAAAAAAAAAAGTACAGAGATTTCAGTACCTAAATCAGGATCACACTAGTAGAAGGTGTTGGAGTCAGATTCTAATCTTAGTCAAATATGATTGCAGTATCTGTATTTGATCTCTCTCCTATATTGCTCCCTGTAATCAGGAATTATTTTTATTTATTTTGTCTTAAAATATTCCTTTCTTCCTTTTCTGAGGGTTCTTTATTCTCATTATCTTCAAAGCTAACCTAAAATTGACAATTCTGGATTCCTGAACATTGTGAGGCAGTCGAGTAGGGACAGGAATACAGTGAAGTGTATGGTTCAGTGGTTGCAGTGAAGAGAAAAGAAAGTGGGCACATTCTTTCTTTTCTTTGAATGTTGGCATTAAGTCATGCTTTGGTATTTATACTGTAGACCAGAAGAAAGCTGTAACTTCCATCATCTGAACCCAATATATAGTCATAGTAGTTGTTGCAAAACAGACCAGCACTCATTCTCTTATGACAAATTTCACTAGTGTCCAAGATCTCTCACTGATGGCAATGGGGTCTTCTCTGAATGAATGCAAAGTAGGACCCTGCCAAAGTCTACATCTTAAAAGGTGGTGAGCCATTGCCACCTGGTGGTTAAAGGGATTTAACCTCTTCTGTAGGGAGTCAGCAATGCCAAGGTTGACTCCTTCAAGCGACCTCACTGACACTTGGCACTGGAGATACTTAATGACAGATGGTTTTAATTGATAAGTACAGTCCATTCCTCATCCCAATTCATTCCATCTCCCCCTATTTTCATACTTCTGATTTTCTCACATCTCTCTTCCTGCTCTACTTTTGTAGAACTGGAAAACTATCTCACTAGAACTCCAAATTCAGTACTTTACACAATGCAGTACATTCTGAGGTGGGCTATATTCCTTTGAACATATCTTGATTGTCATGTAGACGAAGCTATAAATTCATCAAGGATGCTATTTAAACACTTATGATTTCTAAAGGGGTTTCATATCAAATATAGAAATATATATATGGTACAATGCTCGTGGTATTGTCATGAAAAATCAGAAACAAGATATGTATTCACTTTGGGGTCTAGAAATAAAAGAATTATATACTAAGAATCTAGTTTCTAACATGAATGCAGTAATGACTGGCATCTGACATTAACTAGGATAAAGAAATAAGAACCAATGTAACAGTTTATAAAATGGATTCATATCAACTGTAGTTCTTTCTGATTATATTTAATATCAAGGTGATAGTATACAAAATAGTAAAAGATCAAGATACTTAAAAAATATTTTACTTATAAATACAGTAATAGATTAATGGAGTCAATATCTCAGTCACTTCTCAGAATAGCCCCAAGGTAACGACAGAGCACTGGATTAAAGCCTTGTGAACGTAATCAACAATCCATGTCCTTTCTTGGGCAGTTTTCTTTTTCCATAGTTGCAGAAACATCATGGAAAACCATGTCTCAAATGACAGTTTTTCTTTTTAGTTATGGCAATAACTTTGTTCATGTTCCTCCCTTTTTGTGACAAAATGCCATCTTGGGAAAGGTTCAGTAGTTTTTATTCTGCACAGTATGGGTTGTCAAGTGTTAACCACTGTCCCTTTGTCTTTTTCTTAGCAGTGACAGAAATGATCTGGAATAGCATTTGAAATGCATCAACTCATATTTTTTTCAAAGTACATTAAGATGATACTATATAACTATAGAAGTAAGCCTTGTACCACTGAATTGAATAAATAATATGTTGACAATCCATTTCAGAGAACAGACTTTCCATCTTTTCATATATACGTATATATACATATATATGTAGCTGCATAATCATACATAAAAATGCAATAAAAGGGGGTTAAACACCCTTCTCCCTTTTTGTCAGCATCACATTTCATTGTACATTGTATTTCTACAGGATCCCATAAAGTCAGCTATGCATCAGCAGAAAAATATACTTTCTAACATTCAAAGTCAATGATGCAGATAATAGGGAACCAGGATCCTCAGCGTGGGATACAAACTGTCCTCAGTCCCTAGCCCAGATGTTGATAACAACCAATAAAGTGTATTATGCACATATACAGAAAAAGAAGCAGCTTAAAGGAATGGCCTGCTTAGCTAGATTTATTAGGCGAGATCTTTAATACGCCATATGGCAGCCTGACTCTTCCACTCAGCGCAGTCCCATGAAGGAATGTATTGAAGTGAGATGACCAGCCCTCCCTCGAGCGCTGATGACCCTCCAGGGAAACAAGGTCTTGCTGTGGGATTTGTCACCAGCTTCACCCATGATATGTGTCCTCATAGTCCATTATGCCTCAATATGTTTTCAATCAGAGCGAGAATCTCCATTATCCCTACTGTTTAGAGAAATCTCTAGACAACTTCAGGATGGGAAGTGGTGAGAAAGAGAGGCCAGGGCTAAGATCCATCATGTTATTTAACATAGCCTCTGCCTTTTATTGAGACACTTTGTGTAGGAAATACAAACTAGAGGGTTTGCAATGGTTTTAAAAGCTATTATTCAAGTAAATGGAAAAGTGGCATCTTGCATGTTGTTTAGAATACCAGAGAGTGAGGAATAGATTTTTCTTCTACTTGAAGACGGCCATGTGAGAACTACTTTTCTTTATTAAAACATCATGCCTTCCACACATAAAGGCTTTTACTGGAATGATTTGTATCAACCCTTCTGCTTCCTTTTCATTAACGTGCAAGATAATTTTATCAATATTTTAAAGCTGCTAGGGAATAGTCACTGTGATGTATGTATATTAACTGCATCTTTGCAAATTAAAAATGCAAATACACTTTCTGGGCAAATGACAGGAACAATTTTATGGCTTAAACACTAACTTCATTATCTATTTTTTTTTTAAGTAAACATTTCAGGTCCTTGGCTGTGTCCAGGAGCTGAAGTTATACAAAAGGAATGTCAAAACATGTTTATAAATGCAGATTCAGTGAATAGAGGAGTATTTAAATTAACCCATGAGAACAGTACACATCTCTTATGTGATAATTCTGCTAAAATGAAAAAACCTGAATCTAAGAGGAGATATTCAACAAACATGATTTGAGACACATTCTAAACAATAATATAATTTAAAAAGTGCCAATATTATTAAAGTCAAAGACTAAAAAATGGATCCAGAGTGAAGAAGAATAAAGTGACATAAAAAGTAAAAAAAATATGTTCTGAAATGGGTCCTTCACTAAAAAGGGCATATTGGAAGCACTTAGTGAAACTCCAATAGGGCCTGTGGAATAGATAACAATAATATACTACTGTAAATATCCTAATACTGATTATTGTATTATGGCTATATAGGAAATATTCTTTTTTTTTTTTTGGTAGAGATGCTGAATATTCTGGATACTATATTCAGAAGTGACAGAGACCTGTGTCAAAGACTTACTCTCAATTAGTTACTAAAAGGAATTCTTTTTACTATTCCTTCAGCTTTTCTCTGAATTAAGATTATTGGAAAACAAAATAAATAAAACTAGGCTAATATAGTTTATTATTTTAAATATTTTGAATATCTCCATATGAATGAAGGCAATAGCTAATTCTGTTAGTAATATCAACCAAATCTAAGAATTACCCTAAAATGATAACTAGCTAATTATTTATCTTTATTTCTAGAATATATTAGTGAGAAGAAATTAAAAAGTGATGAAATAATTGTACGGGTTAATGACATTTAATATTTTAATTTCTTGCTAAATTATTTCATTAATTGTAGATAATATTATTAAACTGAGTAAATACCATAGAAACAATCATAAAAAGTATTTTAGTACAACAATACAATGCCTGCTATTCAATTTGACAAAAAGTTTCTCGTTAACTTTTTAAAATTCAGTTTTTTGTTTGTAGCAAGGCCAATTTTATCCATAAAAACAGTATCTGTGACAGAAAACTTGTAGTACTGTAGACACTGTCTTGTTTAGCCTTTAAGCATTAACTGCTTTTCAAGTAGTGATATTTTCAGAAGAGCCGCTATGGTTTCAAGTTGACAAGCCATTAACTCTTCTTTCCCTAAAGCAACTACAAAGCAATTCACTTGGAAATTTTACAATTAAATGTTGCCTTTCCACTCAACTGCTTACTGCTTATTACTTCATTCCTCTCCTTGGAGTCCTTAAGTTCTTTAAATATCACTAATATATTTGTTTTTATTTTCTGTCAATTTTTTATTGATGGGCAATTAATTGTGGAATAATAAGACTAACATGGGCATGCATTCAGTTAAATTGTGTTTATGTTTATCTTTAATGGTGGTGTATTTTAATGTGGCAGGACATTTCTTGGGCTTTTGAGCAAATACATACTGAGTGGAAGTGTATTGCTTATTGAGTAGTTGATAACATGATTGGATGTACACTTCTGATAATAGTGAGTGATGGGAAAATGTAACTAAGTCTCAGCATGTAGTTGGTGAAAACTTTATAAAGTTCAATAATAGCCTTATAAAGTTCATCAAGTTCAATCTCTTTTGTCTTCTAACATGAAGACACTGAAACTCCTAGAAGCTATGGGACTTCTAACATGAAGACACTGAAACTCCTAGAAGCTTATCCATGGATCATCAGTGTTCTGTGATATTAGGAGTGAGATATATAGGCTAAGGGCTATTGTAGCTATCATATTAAAATAAACATCATGGGGAGCTGGTACACACTTGTAATCCCAGCATTTGGAAGGCTGAGGCTGGAGGATCTGGGTTCGCAGCCAGCCTCAGCTACCTAGTGAGGCATTCCGCAACTTAGTGAGACCCTGTTTCAAAATAAAGAATAAAAATAGGGCTAGGGGTATAGCTTGGAGGTAGAATGTCCCTGAGTTCAATCCCCAGTACCAAACAAACAAACAAAAAAACCAAAAAAACTTCATGGGAATTTCCATAAAGAGCTTTCACTTTGAAATTTTAAAACTTCTGTCTTATTTTCTTTTCATAATTTTATCCCTAGGATTCTTAATAATTTGCTGTTCTCTTTTAATATACAATGGCTATATCATATCTTAACATTTTATCTCTTTCTTTCCTTTCCCAAGAAATATTTTCAGAGGCTTGACACTTCTATTTCCCTATGACAAACATAAAGGTTCTATTAAATCTTATTTCATCCAAATTTTCTATCATGCACAGACTGACATGCTGTGTTTCTTTGAAGGTAGAGTTCAACGCTATTGCTAGAGTGATGTTTATGCAGGTCACCACTTATGGATCAGCTTGTGGCATTGGGTGCAGAGTTGCAGCTGTGAAATAGAATCCTGTACTAGAGACCTCATTAGATCACAAGTGTTATGGTTAGTGATAGAATGTCCCCTGAAGAGCTCATGTTTTAATGTTCAGAGTTGATGCAATTAAGTAATGAGAGTTGCAATCTCATCAGCATGTAAAACCATTGTAATGGATTTACTGGGAGGTAACCTAGGCAAATGGAGTGTAACTGGAGAAGGTGGGTCCCTGGGTTGTGGACTTAGAGACTGTGTTTTTGTCTTTGAATTCCTTGTTTGTATGCTCTCTGCTGCAGGTCACTGTGCTGCCAGGAGAACAGCCCTTGTGCTCTTTCTTTCTCTGCTTTCTACCACAATTCTCTGAGATCCAAAGACCTTGTCACATGGACTGAAATTCAAACCTTCAAAAATTGACCAAATAAGTCTTCTTTCCTTTAAGTTGTGTGGTTGGTTGTTTTGGATTATATCAGTGGAAATGTTGACATAGACAAATACCTGACCGGTGACCTGCCTCTCATCAGCCAGAGAAGCAGGGACTTTGCATTCCCAAGGGCCTGTATGGACTCCACAAGAGTCTAGCAGGAGGGCAGAGCAAGTTTCCTCTCTCTGGTCTGAAGGAGTTATTTTTCTTCTTGAGATGTGTTTAATAGGAAGAACTAAGTAAGCTGATAACATTTTCAGAAGCCATGGAGGTCTATGTGCATTACAAGGTCATATCCATAGTTTTTCAGATAAAGCACAAAAAGGAAAGACTGTTACTTTCTTTGCTATAGTTTGATGTCAGGAATACTTTATTTTCTGTTTCCCATTAGGTATTTGGCAACTAACTATAGGGCAGGTATGTAGGAAGAATTACTAATTTTTCTGTAGTTCTGGGGCAAAAGGTCAGAAAGGAAGGGAATTGTCTAAAGTTTAGCTTCCTTACTTTTAATTATGACTAGGTCATTTTTGGTATTCTAAATATTTATGTACTAGTTTTTAAACACATATTTTTGTTTAAAAGCTATTGTCATGTTATTAAACATAGAAGATACTAAGACCTCATTTTTTAACCAAGTTGTTGAATACTACAAAACATTTAAATTTAAAACGTTTTGGGAGAAAATTTTTAGAAGTAAAAAAAAAAAAAAAATGATGGGCATGATGGTGCACGCTTGTAATCCCAGCATTTGGGAGGCTGAGATCAGATGATGTGGGTTGGTAGCCAGCCTCAGCTCCCTAGAAAGGCCCTCTGCAACTTAGTGAAACCCTGTTTCAAAAATAAAGAATAAAAATTAGGGCTGGGGGTATAGATCGGAGGTAGAATGCCCCTGAGTTCAATACCCAGTACCGCCAATAAAAAGCTCTTTTAATAAGAACATATTTAAAAGGAACCTTTTCAAGTAACTTGCAGGAATAATAAAATTTTTCACACTTTTCAGCTTGGATGAACTTTATCTGAAAGGAGTGGGTATAAATATGAAATATCTATTTCAAAATTAGTATTCAATACAGGGGAGACATTTCTCATTTCTTTCCATATGACTTAAATATATAGTTTAATATATTGATTAAATAATTAAAAGATTAATTTATATTATTGCTTACTTAAACTCAATGAAATTTTAAGGCATCGGAGTAACTTGTGACTTCTCAAGCCAAAAATTATTAAGGTTGATGTAAATATTAAAAATAATCAACAAAGCCAGGTGTGGTGGCGTACGCTTGTAATCCCAGTACTTGGGAGGCTGAGACCTGAGGATTTGGGTTTGCGGCCAACCTCAGCTACTTAGTGAGGCACACTACAACTTAGTGAGACCCTGTTTCAAAAATAAAGAATAAAATAGGACTGAGGGTGTAGGATGGAGGTATAATACCCCTGAGTTCAATCCCCAGTACCAAAAAAAATAGTCAACAAAGAAAAAGTAAATCTAAGCTTTCTCCAAAACTTATTCTCATGGTTAGTAATACTGAAATTTTGCTATAACTTTTACAGTTTTAAGACTGCTTCTTATAGTGTGATTATTTTATGTTTAGAAATAAAAGTGCTAGTAATATCAAATACAATTTTGTTGAAATCAAGTATATGTTTTAATTTATTTTCATTATGCATAGAAGCATGCTGCAATTTATGAATTAATTATAATCAATATTACTTGTTGGTTGTTTTTTGGAAAGCAGAATATTTTACCATGGAGAAATACAGTTATTTAAAGTGATTTGAAGCCGGGTGTGGTGGTGCATGCTTGTAATCCCAGCATTTGGGAGGCTGAGACTGGAGAATCCGGGTTCTCGGCCAGCCTCAGCTACCTAGTGAGGCACTCCACAACTTAGTGAGACCCTGTTTCAAAATAAAGAATAAAAAATAGGGCTGGGGGTATAGCTCGGAGGTAGACTGCCCCTGAGTTCAATCCCCAGTACCACAAAATAAATAAATAAAGTGATTTGATGAATTTTATTTTTACTCCTGTGTTTGGCTGAAAGATGTTAGATTTTCAAGACTTTATGTGTCTTTTAGAACAAAATTTCTTGAAGTTACATCTTTGTTCCATCATGAATATATCTTGACTCTCAGTAGTAACTTTCATTCACTTGCTTATACCTTACCTGCATGTGCTCACTTGAACACTAACCATTTCCCAAACTCATAACAAAGTCAAGAGCTCTAATTGAGGCGGGTATGGAAGGTGCATAGCTCTAGGATTAGAAGATAAGGCATGGAGTCTCTCATTGCTAATAGTGGAGTAAGGTCTCTTCTGGAGTCTGACGTAGGGGATGTGGGTTTAAAAAATAGAATGTCAGCATATTCCACTGGTGAAGCCAGATCAACTCTGGTAGAAAGAACCTGTCAACATCAGAGGAAGGTATTGTGTAAATGTGGTCTCTTGGCCTGAAGTATTGGCATCATCAAGAATCTTGTTATAAAAGCAAAATCTCTGACAACACCTCAGACTTACTGAATCAACATCTGAATTTAAACTCAAGGAGCGGAGCACTTACTATGAGAATTTCTCTGGATGCAGTACAAGGTTGTGTATCAAGGAAGACCTTGTTTGGCTTCCATTGGGCTTTATATCAGTCTGGCACATCTGTGTACTTCATCAAGATTTTGACATTGTTTTGGGAAGTTGACTTAGACTACCTTTTTGCTTTTTACTGAATAGTGGAAGCCCTCATCCTAATTTCTTCTGTTTCTTGAGTCCTTTTTGTTTTTTGTTTTTAATCATTGTCCTGAGTCTGCCCTTTGGGCTAAGTCTTAGTCTTTATGCCAGCTCTGAGCTCCTCTTGAAGTTCTTGACATCTTTGTATTCTCTTTCTATTCTTTGAAAGAGCTCAGACAGTTATAGCTCTTTATACCCCAAACTTGGCTTTTTAGGTCCCAGAATAGCAAGCCAATAACTGCCATTCTTGCCAGGCTTGCTATACCCTTCAAGCGGGATTTAGATTATGGTAGATATCTTGTTGAGGACAGAAAATAGGACATGTATTGTCTCAGTGTCAGCCACTTCAAAGAAAGAGTATCTTCAGAGAAAGGAAGAATAGTGCCTATACTGGTGATTGACAGTCAATAGGAAGAGTTCATATATTAAGTATGTTAGGGATGAAAGACAAACCTGAACCCCAGAGTGACTGGATGATTTGGTCAAATTTCAGTTAGTGAAAAAAAACTGAACCCAATAGCCAAATTTCAGTTCTTTTTTTTTTTTTATTACTATGATAAGCAGCATTTTATGAGGATGTTTTGAGTTGTACATTTAGATTAATAAAATATTAATTTCTGCTATGTATATTGTGTTGTAGTGGGCATTGTATATATCTATCTTTCCTTATCATCTTTATATATTTTCCCCTAAGCTTCACAACAATCCATTCAAGTAGACATTGTTTCCCTTATTTTACAAAAGAGAAAATTAAACTCAGAAAGTCAAGTCGTTTGCCTAGCATCACATGCATAGCTCTGAGCAGAATAAGAATTTTAACCCTGGTCTACCTTCAAATCACCCAGACCTTCTACTTCCTGCTTAGGTTTAACTTTGCCCTGGCCACCAACTCACCTGTAAAATTTGAAAATATAACAATCAAAGACACACCCTGGGGTCAGAATCTGGTGAATATTCCAGCTTTGCTGTTTGCAAGCTGTGTGATCTCAGTCAAGTTACAGAACTTCTTTGCACCTCAGTTTTATGAACTATAAGATGGGACATATAATCAAAGTATACATCTCATAGAGATTAAAATAATGCACTTAGAAGACTGCCTGTTCCATGTTAAGTGACAAATATGTGTTATCTATCATTCTTATGATGATTAAAGACGCACCAAAAACATTGGGAAGTAAAGAAAGTCCATCTGTGTAGTGAAGTGATTTAAGTTTGAGATATTTGCAAGATCCATTCTACTATCTGTCCAACCAGATAGCTGATAAGAAGATTTGTAAAAAATGTGTTGGTGATGTAAATTTCCCGAGAGTTCTTCAGTTTGATTTCAATAAGCAAGGCTAAAAATATGAAATTCTTTAAGTTGCATACATTTTGTATGCCTCTGAAGTGAACTGTGTTCATTCTAGCTTTTCATAGATCTTAAAACATAGTTATTTTTAAAATAATACTTTAGCCTAGACCTGCACCAAAGAGGAGATATGTGCTGTGAAGGATTAGACACTGAGAAATTGCATGAAAGGTGGGCATCTCAACTCCTGGCTTTTCATATGGAAAGTTTACTTGAAATGGTAAGTTATATAGAGTTTATGTGAATTAAAGATCTTATAGAGGTTAATGCAAGCCGGGTGTGGTGGTGCATGTTTGTAATCCCAGTACTTGGGAGGCTGAGACTGGAGGATCCGGGTTTGCGGCCAGCTTCAGCTACTTAGTGAGGCTCTCCACAACTTAGTGAGGCCCTGTTTCAAACTAAAGAATAGAAAATAAGGCTGTGGGTGTAGCTCAGAGGTAGAATGCCCCTGGGTTCAATCCTCAGTACCACAAAAAAAAAAAAAATTAAAAAAAATAGAGAGGTTAATGCAAAAGTCAATGCTCTATATGTCTGAGGAGAAAGTATAGATAGTCTGAACTAAAATCCAATTGTAATCATACATTACAAATATTTGTTTATAATCAATACTATAATCAAGGATTGCTTTATTACTTTAAATCATGCCTACTCAATGAGCTCATTGAGTTTTACAGTTATTTATGTTTGCTCAGTCAGTACCAGAAGAAAATTCACTTGGTATGAGTGATGTCAAACAATGAAATGTGTTGATTGCAGAGTCAAAATTACATCCTCCAGTTTCATTCATAAAAGAGCTACACTTTTTAAAGATTGCAAGTGCTTAGGAATGCAATGAGGGCTAAAGGAATCTATTGTTCATATAGTGCTGAATCAGCATTTTAGTGTATATATATATATATATATATATATATATATATATATCTTTATCTCAGAATTTGAGCTAAACATCCAGTGCTACTGTAGAGAAGAGAGTGAAAGATTTCAAAGCTAATATCTTTCCACTCTGGGTTTCAAAGCTAAGGCCTCTCAGTAATGTAGCAATTATTTTTTAAGTGGCCTTGAAGATTTGTGATCTTGGGTATAGAATATCTAATAATCATTGATTACTTTTATTCTGACCTAATTTAATTTTATTCTTTGTGCCTTTTATAGCTTAATGCCTTTATGTAAAAAACAGGGATCATATGATTAAAGTAACCAGAGAAGACATTCATCAACTCACAAAGTTATACTCTTCTATTTTCAGAAGGAATTCAGTCAAGATGGTTAAGTTGTATGCTCTCTTAACAATGTGATTAGTAGTGTAGCATTTAGAAACCCAAGCATAATTCTGGCTGTCAGCTCTGGACTTGTCATCCAGTTATAGAGGGATTTTGTGGTGAAATGGAAAAGTTTGGAGCTTAAGTACTATATGTAATTGGGTTCAGAGACTTTGCCATTTGCTATTTCAAAAGTATTGAATAAGCTTTTTTTTTTTTAAAAAAGCACTTAATTCTTCAGTTTTCTTTACTATAAAGTCTATAATGATGAGACTTACTTGACCATAGTTTTGTGAAGATTAAATAAAATAATTGAGAGTAGAAACTTGGTGCAGACTAGACTTACAGGCAATACTCTCTTTACTGCATTTTGCACAAATAGAAATAAAACTTAGGCAGAGTGGTAGTTCTCCTGAAATTTTTATGACTCATGTCTACCTATATTTCTAGCAGTCCCTTACCCAATCACCACTCCCTAAGGCAGAAATATCATTCCATTAGCTCAATACTACACTCTTTTTTAGCCATACTTTTTCTAGGTGCTTTAAAAGCAGCTATTATTTTCAGTGCTGTGATAAATACCTGAAAGAAAACAACTTAGAAGAAGAAAGATTATTTTGTCTCATGGTTTCAGAGGTTCACGGTTGGTTCTCTCTATTGCTTTGGTCATGAGGTGAGGCGAAACATGATGGTAGAAGGGTGTGGTAGGAGCAAACTGCCTACCTCCTGACTGCTAGGAAGGATGAGGGAGAAGATATAGTCTTCAAGGGCACACCTCAAGGACCCTCCCTTTAACCAGGTCCTACATCCTGCAGTTTCCATCACCTCCCAATCAACCAGTTAGATTATGAATCTGTCAATGGGTTAATCTATTGATGAGATCAGAGCCCTCATGACCCATACCCTAGACACCCTACCTGGGAACATTGCTTCACTGAGGACAAAGCCTGCAACACTAAAGCCTCTGTAGGACATTCTGGGTACAAACCTCAATCCTAACTCTTCATACTGAAGGATGTATTTACTTTTGATGTCTTTTGGCTTTATTTTTTTGATGAGATTGCTTTTCTTTTCTTCTTACCTCTTATTGGTTCTGGTAAGGTCTGGCACAAGAGGTAACTTTTCAGGACTATAAAAAACTGAAACCCACGGGGTTGTCTTCTTCCTGTGACTTTCCGGTACTCCTTGCCTACATGGCTCATTAGGTACTTAATCATACCAAAGTCTTCTATTCTGGTGTGGATATAGTATTTCCCCTTGGAAGAGCTCATGTGGTGATGTTCAGAGGTTCTAATCTCATCAGTGGATAAATTCATTGATGGATTAATGGATTTATTTGGGTGGTAATTTAGGCAGATAGGGTGTGTCTGCAGGAAGTAGCTTCACACATTGGGCTTTGGCCTCCTGAATTATTTTTGTCCCTGACTCTCTCCTCTAGTTTTCTCTCTGCTTCCTGCTCCCATGCCCTGAGCTCCAGAAACATGATCTGGTCTAACACGAACTGAAACCGTGGGAATCATGAGCAAATAAATCTCCTTTCCTCTGAGTTGTAGTCATTAGGTGTTAGGGGTGATAGCAGTGGGAATATTGACTGAAACAGTCTCTAATAATTACATAAGTAAAATCAGTGACACCTGGGATACAGTCCTTGTTTACACAATGCCACATACCTTAGACACCTTCCATTCATATTTATTAGAAAAGAAACTTTCTTCCTCAGCACAATTCTTTTGGCTTGCTATCTAGTTTTTATTTTATACTTATATTGTGATCAAAATCAGAAGTAAAAAATATTGTCTTAAGGTAGCATTTCAGCACTTCATGAGCAATCTCTTCTAAAAGTTGAGTCCAGGGCAGTGTGGTGAGTGGCAGCATGAATCATGTATGCTCCAGCACATTGAAGTCTTTCTGCTTTGCGTCTCATATCTTCTCCATCCAGCCACGTGATCCATGCTGTGCTAGAGTAGGTTAGAGAAGAAGCAGAGAAGGCAAGCTCCAACCTTATTTCTTTAGAAAGTACGTGGATGCTGTGACACAATAGGACCTCTTACATGTCATTGGTCAGACTAAAGGCCTCAACTAGCTGCAGGTGAAACTGTGAAACCTGAGTAACTGAGTGAGCTCTATTATGAAAGAAAGAAAGAGAGAGAAAGAGAAAGAAAGACGAGAAAGACTATTTGGGAATTAGGAACTATGCACCTTTCTGCCACATATCTGTCCATGCATCTTTTTGGTTCTTCTGGAGAGCAAGATGCTTAAGGGTAGAGGTAGCAACTGGCCTTCCCCCTGCAACATGTTACAAATTGAAGAAAAACATTTTCAGAAACTTTGTGAGGAAGATGAAAAAGTTACCAAATTTCGAACAGTGACATAGTCATTTTCAAGTATATATTATGGAGCCGATGTTTGCACTTCTAAGATTAGAGAGAAAAAGAATTGACAAGATGAAGAGACAGAACATGTTTTGGTTTGAGAGTAATGAAATAAATTCACTGGCTTCTCAATTTAACAGCATCTCAGAGGGTGGCATTTTATTTGCAGCATAAACAGGGGCTAAGGCAGGGGCCAGAAACCAAGATTTTTCCTTTTCCTTTTTTTTTTTTTGGTCAAGGCACCTGGAGTTAATTTAAAAGAGGGAGATTACCCATGCTTTCCAGATTCAAAAGACACTTCCAGATTCAAAACTGCAATTCCAGTTGAATTTATAATGTGCAATTTGTAGTTCATTTTCAGTGCTCACAGTGTTTCTGTTTTTGATGTCTTGCACTGATCAAGATCATGATGCATGGAAATCTTCAGTAACTAGAATGTTCCTGATGAGCAGTCAATCAAAGCAAAATGAAAGTGGATAGTCTGGAGGGGTATGCTGTCAAAAGTCTTGGTAAACATCCGGCAGCCCTGCCTCGCCCAAGAAATAAGGATCTTTCTTTTACTGATAATAGGACCCCAGTTCCTCTGCCCTTCCTCATGTTGGATTAACACAGCTTAGTTCTTTCCCCTGGCTTCTAAATTGCCTTCATGGTTATCACACTAAGATTTGGCTAGGGATATTTTGGTACAGGTAACTCCAGTATGCAGTAAGTATGAATCTCATCACTCAAAGAGAAATCTTGTTCTTCCAAATTTGGGAGACATCATTTAGCATCCTTTCCATTTTGCTTTTATGATATATACTATATATAATATATACCATTTTACACACACACACACACACACACACACACACACACACACACACACACACACAATACCTTACTGGTTGATGCTCAATTTTGTGAGGCATAAAATATACTACAAAGGAATGGTTCAAATTTTCCTTGAAGTTAATTAAATATCAGGTATAAAACTCATAGATCTTGAAAGAGTCTTAGTCTTAGAAGATAACAGACCTATATTTTAGAAACAGAGAGAGTGCGGGGGAAGGAAAAGAAAAGAATAAACAAGAGCAGCAGCAGCAGTAGCTTTTTATAAATTCAAGTTTTCTTGAACCCCGACTCCTCCCAGACACCCTGAAAAGCCTTGGAAAGGATTCATGCCCGTCTCCATGCCTCCACGCCTTCCTTCTGCTGCCCTCCCACTCTTCTATTTTTCTTTCTTTCTGTTTTTCTTTTTCTAATCAAAGTCTTAACTGCAACTGTAAGTAAAGTTTTCTGAGGTAATGGCTGCTTAAAATGGCTCATTTTACTATGAAGTGATGTTTTGTAAGAAAGAGCCACTTTTATTACTTTTTAAAAATTATTATTCAAAACATATAACCAAAAGAGAGTAACAAAAGATCCAACAGGCAATAGGAAATCAAGGGTTGCATTTATGCTTTCTTCCAAAAAGTCAAAACAAACTGATATTTTCTTGGAACATAAAAGTGTTGACATGTTGAATTGTCACACAAATGGCATTGCTAACCCTGAAACTTTTGAAGTTAAAATAAGAGCCAGGTGTGGTGGCACGTGCTTGTAATCCTAGCATTTGGGAGGCTGAAATTGGAGGATCCAGGTTTGTGGCCAGCCTCAGCTACCTAGCAAGGCTCTCTGCAACTTAGTGAGACCCAGTTTCAAAATAAAGAATAAAAAATAGGACTGGAGGTGTAACTCGGAGGTAGAATGCCCCTGGGTTCAATCCCCAGTACTGCAAAAAAAAAAAAAAAAAAAAAAAAAAAAAGCATTTATCTCATTTATTTATGTACTCAACTTTCTACTAAAGAATCCTGTTGGTCATATAATTAATTAAAAGATAGGGAACTAAGTGGGTGCTATGGTTTGGTATAGAATGTTTTCTGAAGAGCTCAAGTATTAATGTTCAGAATTGATGTAATTAAGTCATGAGGGTTATAATATCATTAGTGGATAAATCCATCGTAAGAGATTTGATGGGTGCTAATCTAGGCTGATGAGGTATGGCTGGAGAAGGTGGGTCCCTGACGGCGTGGCCTTAGGAATTGTGTTTCGGTATTTGAATCCCCTTGTTTGTGTGGGTTCCTCTTGGTTTTGGCCTCTGTGATGGGAGGGCAGAGCCCTTGCTCTCCCTCTCTCTGCTTCCCCTCGCCATGCCCTGGGAGCTTTAGACCCCAGCCTCACATAGACTGAACCTTGAAATATCCAAAAACTGTGAGCAAATAAATATTCCTTCTTGTAAATTGTGTGGTCAGTTGTTTTGTATTACATCAGTGAGAATGTTGACTAAGAGAGTGGGGTTGTACAATCCCATCCATACAAGGAATAACTGGTCTCTTTGTTACGTGTAGAGAGATGGGTCATAGGAACTTCATCTGAGTGCCATATACTATATGAGCTTGTCCAGTGAAGTGCAGAGGAGCTCAGCTGTACCTTATACCTGGCTCACCTGTGCTACTACCATCTTTACTGAAGCTCTTTCTTGTATCCATCTGTGTATTTTTGTCCACAGAGATTTAATAGATGCTTCTTGCCCATGAGTGGTCAATTGCTTATTCAAGAGACACTAGAACTAAGAAAGAAGAAGAAGCATTTATAAAATGCTATGAGTTCTGATGACTTTTAAAGTGCATGAGTTAGTTTGATAGGAGGACTGAAAAGAGACTGAAAAGAGAAATGACTCTGTCACCTGTACATCTCATCACTTTTAGATGCTGTAAAATAGTAATTTTCAGAATAGCAAAGAAAGTTACTTAGCCAAAAACAAAGAAGAAGCATTCATCACTGTCTTTCTAGGGAACACATATTTAAAAAAACAAAGCCTGGGGAGTAATTGTGATACCAGAGGGACTTCAGGTAATGGAGGAGAAACTACAGTGGAGCCTGGGAAGTGGTCTAGAGGAAGAGGAGGGAGAGGGAAGGTCAATGAAGGGACTACTTCCATTGATGTTATGCAAATATGTGAGAATACTACTGCCAAACTCAATACCTTGTATGGGGAGGGGGAATGGGGAGAAAGTAGGAGGAAAACCCACCAAGTGCTGTGTGCATGTCTGTCACTATCACTGTGAACTACATTGTGATGTGAGACTATAATGTACCAATAAAAGTATTTTTTTTTAAAAAGCCTAATAAATTGTCTTTGACTGGTGGCAATATTCAATTTCTGGTACTGCACCCATCCAGGGAGGGTAACTTCGAATAGAAAAAATTCCCAAGAAGATTTTTATATTTGTTAAAAGCAAATTTGAGGAACCATATTCTAGACCCATTATTATCTGATTATCTGTTTATCATAGAAACATATTTCTGAAGCCCACCCTCATGATTCTGATGTAGTAGTAGGATTGGATCAGAATCATGGAATCTGATTACTATATCCTCCTTGAGATTGGGGCCACATTTATTTTTTCTAAGTGTATAGGGTAAGCATATCCTACATAGACAATAAATATTTGTTGAATGAATGTGCTTGGTGTATCAGGAACAAATGAAAAAACACCTTAGGATCTTTTACAGTGTGAGGAAAAACAACTTTATCAGTTTTTCTTAGCCTGGGTGTTGGGGGGTGTGATGGGCAGAATTCTTGTACCATATCAACTCATAGGCACCTGCTAAAATATACTTTGCTGTTTGTATTATTCATGCTGTACTCTGGGGTCTTATTAGAGTCATAAGCTGTCTTGGATAAAATCAAACTGCCTAGGAAGTTCTAGTGAAAAGTGAATCAATCTGCATAGATATCTGCTTAGCAATGTCCCATGTCAAGGAAATGTGTCCAAAGGTCCCATGCTGATAAGGCACAATGGTGGTCAAAGGCTCCTGTGATGGATTAATGTTGCATGAGGACAAGGAAGGGGACTTCTGGGCAAATGAAAAACATAGGTGAAGTGTCAAAGGATGCTGGAACTGACTATTGGAGGCCATGGCCCAACAGAGATGCAAGGAATGGATAAACTAGGCATGGCAGGCTTCATAGGTGCAGTACAGATAACAGCAACAGGTGGCATTCTAAAATGAAACACATATTATACATGACTTTGCAAGATGAATAATCTATTCCCTCCAGCCTATTCTTATACTTTAAATATTTGGTAAACCAAAGTGTTTACTAATGTATGGGATAGGACACTGGAAGAAAGGAGAGGGCCAGCTTGTTTCTGTGACATGGAACTAGAATCCTTGCATATTGCAATCACCCCCAGAAATTGCAGTGGGAGGGGCTGCACAGTCCTGGGAGCCATTGCCCAAGCATTAGAAGGCAAGTTCAGAAGTATTTCTCACTTGCTGGGAGAGAGTGGGTTCTAGTATGGAGAACCAAGACCCTTCCTTGGGTCATTTTCAATTAAGGAGTTCAATGATTTCTTCCAAGATTTCAGCTCTTTTATTTTAATTTTTTTCTTTTAAGATGTTTTATTGGTGCACTGGAATCATAGTGAGATTCAAAAAGCAAATTCATGCATGCACACATGACCTGGTGTATTTCCCTTTGTATCCCACTCTGCTCTACCCTCCTCCCTTTCCATATATGTTAGTGATTCCTTCTCATATGGACATAATATTATTTGAACCCTTTCTCAAGCTTCATTTTATTCCTCCTCACCTTGCTCCCACAATCGTATTCTACTGGTCTCTCTCCTCATTTATCTGAAATTCCGTTTGTTTTCTACTTTCTCTGTAGCCTCATTGAACATGGAGAAGTATCATTTATGGCAAGGAAATACCTCTGCAGTAAAGAATTGTTTGCATCAACAACAGGCAATCTTCCAGGCAAGGTCAAAGCAGTGTACTTGGAGCTAAAGGTTGCTGGTTTTAATCCTGCCCCTGCCATTGTGACTCTTCCAGGGAAGACTGTTTCTTTCCAGGGAGAAGTCAGTAAAGGAGGGGGTCATGTCAGACTGATAGACTCTCAGGAGTCTTTCTTCTTGACCTAGTCACAGATATGTCTCTCCAAGTTGTCTAGTAATTGCTAACTCAGGGCCTCAGAAGTCCCATTTCTTCTCTTTTGTGGACTTTATCCAAAAGTTTTGGAAACTTTATTCCTGGAATGAAGGATTTCTTTATTCTCATGTTAAGCCTTGGTCAAAACTAGCCTTAATATATACTCTAATTTTGAGTCAGTGTGTGTGTGTGTGTGGGGGGGGTTATTAGGGATTGAACCCAAGGGTGTTGTACCTCAGAACTACAGCCCCAGCCCTATTGTATTTTGAAGCAGTGTCTCACTAAGTTACCACATACTGTCCTTAAACCTATGATCCTTCGGTCTCAGCCTCCTAAGTACTGGGATTTCAGACATGTGCCACTGTACCTGGCTAAGATTGATCTTTCAAGTGTTCAAATAATCTTGCCTTTTTGTTAAAAAGAAAAAAAAACAAAACAGCTTTTTGGAGATATATTTCATATATCATAAAATTTTCCCATTTCATGTCTACAATTCAGTGTTTTTCGCATATTAACAGAGTTTTTTTTTAACTGTCATCACAGATTTAGGACACTCTCATGTCCTTAGAAACATAAACCCAAACCCAAACCCAAACCCATTCCTATTAGCATTTAGTTCATTCTCTAACCCCAAGCCCCTGTAAATCTATCATCTACTTTCTGTCTCTATGAATGTGTCCATATTGGAGATTTCATAAAAATGAAGCCACACAATTTGTGATCTTTTATGACCAACCTCTTTCATGTAGCATATTTTTTCAAGGTTCATTTATATTGTATCATGTGTTACAACTTCAATACATTCTATTACCACATAATATTCCATTGTGTGGATATACCACATTTTATTTATCAACTGATGGATATTTGCATTAATTTAAAATTTTGGCTATTATGTAATTCTTACTGTACCAGTTTGCATGTAGATAAATGGCTTTATTTTTCTTATGTATGTACCTAAGACTATAATTGCTAAGTTAGCATATAGTTTAACATTTTGAAGAATTAGCACACTGTTTCCTCTAGTGGCTGGAGCATTTCACCTTCTCAGCAGCACAATATGAGGGCTCCTTTCTCTATATCATTGTTGACATTTTTTATATTCTACTTTAATGGATATGAAGTGGCATCTCATTGTGTGTGTGTGTGTGTGTGTGTGTGTGTGTGTGTGTGTGTCTGTGTGTCTGTGTGTGTCTGTGTGTGCTGGGGATGGAAACCAGGAGCATTCTACCTCCAAGGTACACCCCCATCCCTATTTTATGTTTTATTTTGAAACAAGGTCTTGTGATGTTTTTGAAGTCTTACTAAATTTCTGGACTGGCCTTAAATATATATATCTGCCTTTCTCAGCCTCCCAAGTACTAGGATTACAAGCATGTGCCATCATAACCTCCCCCCCCCCCCAGCTCACTGTGCTTTGATTTTCATTATCCTAATAACTAACAATTAATAGTGCTGAGCATCTTCTCATGGGCCAACTTGCCATTTGCCTACCTTCTTTGAAGAAAAATTGCTTAGATCCTTTGTCTCTGTTTTATTTGGTTATATACATAATTATTGAGTTTTAAGAATTTTCTATTCTGTAGGCAAATTCAAGATTTTCTTTTCTTTCATTTACCTTCTTGAAAAATTGAAGCAAAATAAAACTAATTTTGATGACTTCCATTATATCTCCCCTCCACCCCCCCCACTGTGTTCTTGATGTCATATGTAAAAAACCATTCCCAACACAAAGTCATGAAGATTTACTGTTTTCCTTTAAAAAAAAACTTTATAGGTTTTAGCTCTTATAGTTAGGTCTGGGATCTATTTTTAGAGAATGGTGTGAGATAGGAATTCATTTCAGAGCTACAAGTCTATTCCATTGATTATACATCTATTCTTGTGCCTGGACCACCATGCTACCACACTCTCTTAATTATTATAGCTGTTTGCAAAGTTTTAAAATCAGGAAGAATGAGTCTTCTAATTTTATTCTTTTTTAAGACTGTTTGTTTATTCACAGTATCTTGCATTTGCATATGAATTTTAGGACCATCTTGTCATTCCCTACAAAAAAGCCAGCTGGGACTTTGAGAGAGACTGCATTGAATCTGTGGATGAATTTGAGGATTATTGCCATTTAAACAGTATTAAATAATCTGATGCAAGGACATGCAGTGTCTTTCCATCTACTTAAAATGTCTTTAATTTTTTACAACACTGTTTTAGAGTTTTGTGTTTCAATTTTTTATGTATGCCTTGCTCTTTTTTTTTTTTTTTTTTTTTTTTTTTTTTTTTTTTTTTTTTTTTTTTTTTTTTTTTTTTTTTTTTTTTGCGGTACTGGGGATTGAACTCAGGGGCATTCTACCTCCGAGCTACACCCCCAGCCCCTTTTTTTTTTTTTATTCTTTATTTTGAAACAGAGTCTCACTGAGTTGCGGAGTGCCTCACTAGGTAGCTGAGGCTGGCCGCGAACCTGGATCCTCCGGTCTCAGCCTCCCGAATGCTGGCCTTGCTCTTTTTTGTTAAAGTTATTTCTAAGCACTTTACTCTCTTTTTTATTGGTGCATTGTAATCATACATCTTGGTGAAGTTCAGGGTGGTAGAGGCATACATGCATACAGCACTCATTGATTCTTGGTTCTTGCCCAATTCCCTTCCCCATTGGTTCTTGCCCAATTCCCTTCCCCCCTTCTTCCTTTGCTCAGCACAGTGATTGACTTTGATAAGTTTGTGAATGTACATTATATCCATTGAGGTGTTTCCCTCTTCCCCTGCCCATCTCCCTCAGTTAGATCACCTTCTTCATTCATCTAAGGTTTCTCCCCCTTTGTCTGGAGTCCCTCCCGTGTCTCATTTATTCCTTAGCTTCCACATATTAGGAAGAACATCCAATGTTTCACTTTTGGTGACTGACTAATCTCAGTTAGTATAATGTTCTCAAGTTCCATCCATTTCTTTGCAAATGACATAATTTTGTTCTTCTTTATGGCTGAGTAGAATTCTGTTGTGTAGAATTCCATAGTTTTGTAACCCATTCATCTATTGATGGACATCTTGGCTGGTTCCATAGTTTGGCAATTGTGAATTGGGCAGCTATAAACATAGATATGCATGCATTACTCTGGTAGTTTGGTTTCCATATTCAAAACCACATCAAGAAAATTATACCCCATGACCAAATTGGATTCATCCCAGGGATGCAAGACTGTTTCAACATATGAAAAAACAATCCATGTAATTCTCCACATAAATAAAACTATGGACAAAAATCACATGATCATTTTGATAGATTCTAAGAAAGCATTCAACAAAACCCAACACACATTCATGCTAAAACCACTGCAGAGAATCAGAATCAGAATAGAAGGAGAAAACCTCAATATCATAAAGGCAATATATAACGTGCCCACAGCCAACATCATATTGAATGGGGAAAACTATGAGAGTTCCCTTTAAAAACAGGAATAAGACAAGGATGTCCATTATCACCACTACTTTTCAATATAGTACTTGAGACTCTATCCAGAATAATAAGGCAAGAGAAGGAAATCAAATGAGTACAAATATGAAAAGAAAAACTGAAACAATCTCTATTTGATTTATTGTTTTTAATGCCATTAATGGAATTGTTTTAATTTCCCCTTTGCTTTCTTCATTGCTAGTTCATGGAAATATAATTGATCTTGTATCCTACACCTTTCAATCTTGATCTTGATCTTATATCTTAAACTCATTTATTAGTTTTACTGTTTTTTTTTTGATTGCCTCTTTGATCATATCTTTCTTCAAAATAAATTGTTGATGCTTTATCCACCTGGAGCTTGTGATTCTTGGCCTGGCAAAGAATGGTGTTTTGTGCATGGTCTTTGCATATGGGTTTAACTTCAACAGATTTTCTGATTTTTCAGTGGATGCATTTTCAGGACTCTGATGAATCTTCTTATGTGGAGCTCAGATGGCTCACGGGATCTCTAGGCTTTTCAAGTTTCTGCTGAGATTCATATTGATCATCTTGTGCATGAGAAGGTTATAGTTGGTCTTGAGGGAAGCAGATTTATGAGGGTCCCTGAAAGAAAGTAGCCCTGGTTTTACTACTTTCAGTGGAGTCCTTATATACATAAAAGTGCAGGTCAAATGTAATTAGAGATAACTTTACCGCATCCATATCAATTTGAATGCCTTTTATTTCTTTTTGCTGTCTGATTGCTAATTTTCTTGGCAAGAATCTCCAATACAGTGTTGAATAGAGGTAGGAAGGGTCACTGTCCTTTTTTGCTCCTGATAGCTTTCAGTCTTTCACCATTAGCTGTGATGTAAGATTTTATTCTTTATTTTTTGTAGATATGCTCTTTCATTGTAAAGACGTTCTCTTCTATTATAGCAACTCTGAATTCCTCTTAAAGGAGTGTTGTCATTCTTTGGTTGCCTTTTATTTGCTCAACACTGGGCTGCATTGGAACTTGGCTAGAACAGTACCTCTGCTGGGTTGTTACCAATGCCCAGTATGGGTTTTCTGCAGAGTCTGGCTGGATATAATCTGATGATGTCTACCAGCTGCCAATTCTACCTGGAACTGCTGTTCCATCCCAAGTTTCTCAGGGAGATGGGAGCTGCCACTCACCTGTGGAGTTCCATAGAGCAGCTTTTCTGTGAGGTCTAGCTGTGGGGGAGGGGAGCAGCCTCTAACTGGAATGCTTCTGCCCCACGCTGTTCTCATTTTTTCTTAGGCTTGGTTAAATAAATGCACTTAAATTTATTGTGAGCTTTTTGAACAATCTCCAGAGATTTTGAATGATTACCCTTACTAATTTTGGCCAGCTTTATAAAGTCTTCTCCTTGGAAAAGGTTTCCTCTTTGTGCTTCATACCACCATTCTGGAAATCCCAAACTTTTCAACCTTTTCTTAGAATTTTAAAACCCCAGGGATATTTAGAAAGACAGGTTTCACTAATACATGAACAGACTATTTCTCCAGGTTAACATATACTGTCTTGCTTGAGATTTATGCTTAAGGAGGACTACTACAAATTTTATTGTTATTAGTGATAATTTTTCCCAAGGTGACTCAATGTCTCCACCTACAGATCTGTGAGCTCCAATATGGTAATCAGTAGTTCAGCAACTGCAATGTGCTGTGTTTTTTTTTTTTTTTTGCGGTACTGGGGATTGAACTCAGGGGCATTCTACCTCCGAGCTACACCCCCAGCCCTATTTTTTATTTTTTATTTTGAAACCGAGTCTCACTAAGTTGCAGAGTGTCTCACTAGGTAGCTGAGGCTGGCC
Organism: Graphiurus murinus; assembly: GCA_004027655.1. NCBI lineage: Eukaryota > Metazoa > Chordata > Mammalia > Rodentia > Gliridae > Graphiurus > Graphiurus murinus. Next base: position 23,858 of record PVLC010004532.1, on the reverse strand, counting down.
CCGAACCCGGATCCTCCGGTCTCAGCCTCCCAAATGCTGGGATTACAAGCGTGCGCCACCACGCCTGGCTCAATGTGCTGTGTTTTAATTGAGATGTGCAGTAAGCACATGGTAAATTTCAAAAAAGTTATAATAAAGACAGATATAACAATATTATTGATATTTTATCCTGCTTTCTTGTTTAAATGGTAATATTTTGTGTAGATTGGGTAAACGAAATGTATTATAAAGGTAATTTTGGCTGTGTCATTTTACTCTTTTTAACATGTGGCTACTAGGAAATTTTAAATTACATATGTGGCTGATATGGTATTTTTACTGGCTAATACTGTCCTAGATGACCTCATGAAATCAGATGTGAAGGAGATCATATATCAGTTTTTCTCAGAAAAGACTGATAGCCTGACAGGCGCTCAAAGTTTAATAATAAACTACTTTCCAGCACAAACATCTTTAAATTTTATGACTTTCAATTTGTATTTCACCACTTTAAGAGGCTACAAGTGGAATAGTGACAAATGTATAGAGCCAGTTAAAAGTCTACTGGTGTAAAACAATAACAATTATTATCTGTCTTAAGATTTTTTATTTACAAATGTTTTCTCAAATATTTATCTAAAGGTTTATTTAATTTTGCTCAAATTTCCTTTGACATAGAAAAAAACTGATTAATATTATAACTTTTTAAGATATTTTGAGACTTAAGATTTCTAAGATTATTTAGAACAAATATAGAATTTTTTTCTCCTACTATTGTTCAACCAAACCCCTAAAACTAAAGGATCTATAATATAAAAATGTTTACTGAGGCATTATGGATGCTAACCAGAAAAAGAAAGGACCAGTCCTGTGACAAGTTCCCATGACTACCAGCAACAGCTCCAGGTAGCAGCTGGAACCTGTCCACTGGATCAGCACTAAGGGCATTTTGAAAGAAGTTGGGAAAGGAAAGCACTGTAACCCACCTTAGCTACAGAGACAGGTGAGATATTGTGAAGCAGGGACACTGCAGTACAGGAGGACTGTCGATAAAGACAAGTACGTGTTGCTTCTGGATTGGTTGGGATTAACACTTTCATATGTAAACAGAGCGAGAGAAAGATGGCCCTGGTGGTTGGCCTTTGGGATTTAAGTCAAGGTTTCAAATAAAAAGTTCTCCTTCTCCTCTACCTCTTCCTCCTTTTTTTTTTTTTAACCTGCAGCTGTTAAGTGATTAACTTCCCTTACCTCTTCTTTCCTTCCTACACCATCTGGTCTTTGAATTTATGTTTAGGACAACTCAGAGCATTTGTTTTATCATTATAATACATTTGATTATATATATATATATATACATATATATATATATACATACTAATACGTACATACATACAAAATACATATATATATATATATATATATATATATATATATATATATACTAATTTAAAGAGCTATGCTACAGTAGAGGATTCAACAAGCTTTGGTAAACTTTGTTCTACTACAAACAAGTGAATATAACCTGAATTTGTGTTAAGGAGAGAATTACTTTCAACTAGGGGAAATCCAGTAAGCATAATGGGGTCACTTACTATGAGAAAAAATTCCTATTATTGTTTGTTATCAGTTTTTGTAGTCATTTTAGGTACAATAAGACATTTATTTTACTAATCCCACTTACAAATAATATCTTCAGCCAGGAGTGGTGGCACACGCTTGTAATCCTAGTACTTGGAAGGCTAAAACCTGAGGATCCGGGTTCGACCAGCCTCAGTTACTTAGTGAGGCAATCCACAACTTAGTGAGACCCGGTTTCAAAGTAAAGAATAAAAAAATAGGACTGGGGGTGTAGCTCGGAGGTAGAATGCCCATGGGTTCCAACCCCAGAACCGAAAAAAAAAAAAAAAAAAAAAATAAATAAATAAATAAATAATATCTTAACTGTACAATCATGGAGGTGTGCAAAATTTAGATTATAAAGATTTTCATTGGAACATCATTTATGACAGTAATAATTTAATGTCTCAATAAGGATTCATTAAATAGATGATGTGGCATTTATATGAAGATACTATTAATCAATTACAATTATTTTTAGAATTATATTTATTGACCTAGAAAACATTCATAATATATTAAGTAGTACAGATGGTTTAAATAGTAAACACAGAATCATTCTATATTTGAATATTTATGTAAATATAATCACTATTTCAATGCACCTCCATGTTTATGTCTTTTATCGATATATCTATATATCAATATGTGTGCACATCATATAGCTGCAGGATTTTTGGTGATTTTATTTTCATTTCCTATATTGGAAATTATTTTATGTCAGAATAAAGATTGTTTAAAATAAAGTTTTATAAATGAGCTTGCATTTTAGATGAATCTAGAAGGATAATGGGGGTAAAAATAACTCATAGTTCTGGCATTGTTAATCTCTATGAATATACTGTCTATTGAATTACCTTCCCTATTATCCTGGGTGGAATTCATCCCTTAGTTGCTAAGCTTTTCTTTTTGTGGAGACAATTTGCCCTGTGTTAGCAAAAGGTAGCTAATAAGAGAAGTATAAGAGAAGTTTTCCTTCTAGGCTCAATGAAGACAAATAGCTAACATCTCTCAGGATTTTAAAAGAAGAATAAAACTCTAGGAATTAAAGACACCATATTTCAACTCTAGCTGGCTTATTCTTATGTTTTGTGATAGAGTGAAGGAATTTTTTTCTCTAATGGGAAGCTTTGAAAGTTTTTGAAATATTCATATTGTCTCATTTTAAAATCACTAGGAGATGCTACAGCACAATATATTATTATTTTAAATAAAAACTTTCAATTAAAGGAAATATGAAAATATTATATTTCAAGATATAACCTAATTATAATGTGATACAGAGTCGTGTAAATCTAAAGACTAAAATCAGAGCAGAAATCAATGAAGTAGAGAATATTATAGTAGAAAACAAGATCAGTAGCAAAGAAGAAATGTTTCCTTAACCTTTAAATGTGACATAAAATGAATCTTAATTTTATTTCCTGCATTTTCACAGTAAGCTATTGCCAAATTTTAAATCATAACCTATATATTAGAATATGTTATTTATCAAGATATCCTGGGTATCATTTAGCAAAGTGGTCATTCTATTAAGACTCATAATGTACATTTGAAAAGAGACTAACATTTATATTAAATCCATTATTATTAACTATTAAATTATTTCTACTATTTAATAAATATCAGGGTGACACTAAGATTTTATAATCTCTGTTAGTAGCATAATTTCCTAACTAGTGGCCCTTAAATTCTTCCTTTCTGTTAACGGTACATCTGTTCATTTTTTTTTTGTTTAGTCTCTGTGGCTGTGGGGAAATTTATACTGAATACTAGGTTATACAAATATTTACTTTTTAGTTGGTCGGAAGCAAATATTTTGATTTGATACAATACAAGAGAGTTTTTCTTAAACAAGAACTTTCATTGGCCTTCCTCAAACCACTGTTTTAGCTTGCGAAATTCATATATCTTTGGATTTTAGCTTTCTTTCTGTAAAAATGTAGAAATACATGATTTTTAAGTTTCCATACGATTTTAAAGTCAAACAACTCTTTATCATAACAATCATGAAAGATTTTACCTAAGAGCAAATTCTGATAACATACTGACAAACATTTACCTAGATGCATACAGTAATTAATTAAATCTCCCCACAAATATTTCAGGGGTATGGATCGCATTTGTTTTGCAGATGGTTCGTAGAAATCAAATTGTTGTCCATGGCAACACTACTAGCTGATATAATACCTGGTATTCAAAACAGGACTAGCCTTATTTTTAAGCCTGAGTTCTTGTTTCATATCTCGTCTCCCATGCAGGCACTGTAGTATAGATAATAAAGACTTAGGGGATACTAACAGGCGAGCGCACTAAAGGGCAGAAAACTCAAAAATTGGTAATGTGAATGAAATGAGGACACATTTTAGTTCTTTTGAATGGGAACTCCTTCCTTGGTCAGCTTAACACTAGTTAGTTAACATCCTAAAAGCAAGTGGGTGGTTTAATATCACACTTTTATTTTTTATATAATAAAAATAATAAAGTTACTACTTATGTTGCCTCGCATGGTTCCCCAGAAGGATGGTCTCTTAGGAAAAACAGAATTTGTTTCTAAGTTTGAGTAAATGATGACTTCTGTAATATATCCTGTATGTCTATCTTCTCATTGCTTCTATAGTTGGGAACATTTTCTTGCATACAATAAGAACTCTGTTTAGGGCCGATCCATTTCAATGAAAAATGAAAGTCAACATGAAAAAATAAGAAGTAGCCATACGTATATATATATATATCCTCAAACTTCTCTATCTTTAAATACAAATCTGGAAATGATCCACATAAAAGCAAGTTCATGCAAATTTAAATAGAAACATTAAATAAACACAGTAATAACAGCAATAAGCATATGAACACATATGTATATTTCAGAGATACATATATAAATATATATATATATGTTTGTATATTTATGTTCAATCATTACCTATACTGTAATAGTCATGTAGCTGAGGTAGAAATAAAGTAAAATTTTTTAATATAAATTTTTTGCAGTTAATCATCTGCAATGAAATTCTCATAGAATCCCTTTAAAAATTTTACAAATGAGGAAGATGAAATACTAAAATTACAAACACACCATGTATTTATAAGCTCTCACTTTACATCAGCTGTGGTTACAGGCTCCCATCTGCTTCTTCACTAAGTGATACAGAGAATTTGCGTCAACTGTTGCATGGACTGCCGGCCTGTCTTCATTTTCTGAATTAGCCCCTGCACTGCAGAGGCCCAGATAACATGCTCCTGTGCTCTGTCGGCTTGTTCTGCAATAAATCATCAGAGGGAACATTTGTTTATGCCTATTTAAAAGGGTCTCCTGGGAAAATCTGTTAGAAGAAAAAAAAAATACTGTCAAACTAACTTTGGTAACTTCTTCTGTTACTTCCACATTACTTTATCCTTGGTCTCTCAAAGGTGCCATTCACAATATTCTTTGTTTTTGATTATCATGATATCCCACAGCTGAATTAGTGAAGAGCCCGTATCTTCATTCCCAAATGTTAGCTACAACAATAAGCAATTAGTGAATAAATGTAACATGATAGATTTCTCTGCTCAGACATATTGTCCTATCCACTACATAAAAAGCTGAAGATGATTTGTTCTATTTCTATTCTTTTTACTCATGAAAATATTATTCCATTCAATCTTACACAGAAAATCCACATTCATATATGTGATAAAGAAATTGGAATTTTAAACATACTCTAAAAGGTGCTAACTAAAATCATCGTTGATGCATTTTTTGAAAGTGCCTTTTATATATGTTAAGTAATTGCAGGCTATCAGACATCAAGTAAACAAATGTCCTATCTCACCACATCAATAATGTTTTCTCTTCTAGCCTAGAAATCTGGTATTCTAGAAGGAAATTTAGGGATTGTCTGGTTAAGCCACATTCTTTTACAGATGAAGAGCTGAAGTTTAAAGAGTTCTCAGACTTGCTGAAGGTCCTACAGAAAACTGGCACTAAAACCTTTCAAACTGTGTTTGTTCTGTGTTTCTCGGTGGGTTTGGATGCATGCGAATCAATGAACTGAGCCAACTGCCCCATCAGATGGCCACACTAGGACATCTGGCATATGGACTCTCTTCAGGATACTAAACCTTATTGCCACAGCTATAAGATGAAAGAAAGACAGATGAAAAGAAAAAAAAAAATCTGTGAAACCAGATAGGAGTTTCAAGAAAAATGAACTAAACAAGGAAAAAAAAAATAAATGGCCAACAAAATCTACAAGTCACCTCCTTGGCTGACCAATCAAGTATTTTCCAAGACTGTGGGATACAGAATGGTACAATGAAAAGATATTTTTGAAGCCTGACCTGTTTTAGAATGCTTGCTTTCTCACCTGTTAGCACTGTGAACTTAAGTGATTTTGCCACTCAGAAATACTTATCTGGTGGTAAATTTAGGTGAGATACTGAGCCATTCTCTGCTCTTCATTGATATTTCTCACGTCCTCTGGAGCTGTGCTATCCCCCAGGGTGTCTGACTATGTCAGTCCAGAAAACCTTCAGTGGCAGGGGTGGGGTGATGTTGCTCAGCTCAATGGTAGTGGTTACTCAGCACCTGCTTAGCATGTGAAAGGCCCTGAGTTTGATTCCCTAGAACCACAAAAATCACACAACACACAAGACCTTCAAGCAGGATTAAGAGGTTGAAGCTTACAAATTGTCGTAAATAGACCAATTTACATTTGTCATAAATAGGCCAATTTACATTTACACACTGGTTCAGGACAATCATCCTTTTATAGCCAATAAAACAAAGACCACTCTCTAATTCCCATGACTCTAAAAATAAAATGCCAGTGATAAGTCTCGTAGAAATACAAAACATGAAGCAGGCGGGAGCAGGTCTTCCCTGCCCATGGGACTAGAGAGTCCCATACTTCTTCCCTCTTGTCCCTTTGCAAACCTTCTTCCTTATACTTTCTTTCCTTATCTAAAGCTTATTAGCAAGCAGAATTGATAACTATTCTGCTCCCCATCTTGAGAAATTGTGACTCTTAACCGAAAGCTCCATGGGAGAGGAATAAACAGGAATTATTATGGCTCATCATGGACCAGGTGGCTCCTAATAGGTGACCCATTAATCTAGTTCTCTAAGTAACTTCCTGAGTTACATAGAGTTAGTTCAACTTTTATAGATAAGTAAACAAAGTAAATAGAAACAACAGCAAGAAAATATGTATAGGGTGTGAGTGTGTGTGTATGTGTGTGGAGAGTATTGGGAATGTGGGGTAAGTGAGCAAATCACTCACACTGACTACTAATTGAATTCTGGAGCTTTTTTTTTTCTTTTGCAGTACTGGGGATTGAACTCAGAGGCATTCTACCTCCGAGCTATACCCCCAGCCCTATTTTTTATTCTTTATTTTGAAACAGAGTCTCACTAAGTTGTGGAGTGCCTCACTAAGTAGCTGAGGCTGGCCGGGAACCCGGATCCTCCAGTCTCAGCCTCCCAAATGCTGGGATTACCAGCATGAGCCACCACACCCAGCTAATTCTGGAGCTTTTTGACCACACATGTGGAGTCAGGGTCTTTTGGGACTCTACTGGTCAGAGCATTGGTCTTGCAACTGGGATTTAAAAGAACTTTCATGTTGGTAGCCTTACCTGGTGACTTGGTCGACATGTTGACTGCTACAATCCAGGGCGACTGATGCCTCATCTTAGAGGAAGGAAGATTCATTTGCTCACATTTTTTGGAGATCTTGGGAATTCAGTCAGTCTGTGTGAGGCTGGGGTGTAGAGCTGGAGCTCAGGCCGTGGTAGCCAGAAGCAGAGAAGGGGGGCACACACCAGCTCTGTTTCTCACATCACGGGGCCAGAAGCAGAGAGAGCAGGCAAGTATGGGATTCAAAGCCAGAAGCACAGTCCCTAAAGTCACATTAAGGTTACATTCCCAGGGACTCACCTTCTCCAGCCATGCCCACGAGCCTAGGTGACCACCTAGATAAATCCATTTGATGAGATTACAACACTCATAACTATATTGAAGATTAACAAATGAGCTCTTTAAGGGACATCCTATACCTAATTATAATAGCTGGGGATCTTGGGAAAATCAGAGAACTCCCTTTTCTTTTCAGATCCTTCCTTCCTTCTAGTCTATTGTTTTTCAAAGGTGGGTAGAAATAGGACTCCACTTACCAAATTACCAGAGTCACTCCATCTTCTGTGTCCATCCATGCCACTCTCTCCAACCAGTTTCGAACTCTTAGAGATCCCTGTTCTGGTTTTAATTCTGCGATGTTTCAAATCCCTGCATCCCTTTCTCTTTCACTCTGAGTTTTGATGTACTCAAAGCAAAGCCTCGTGGTGAATGTGGGATGTGTGACCTTCTCACATGCTTCTTGTGGAAGATGAGATCCCAATGTGACAATTGACAAGTTCAGGAAAGTGAGAGGCTCCTGACTCAGAGGTGTGCAAATTGATCCACAGACATTCACCCGCACCCCACCGTCCTCTGAGGAGCTTATTGTAGTTGGTACCATGAAGATATCAATTAGGCTGAGATGGAATTATTCCATTTGTTTTGCACTTGGAAATAGAGTTTAAAAACTACATGTAATTAGATCTCCATTTATATAATATAACAGCAATTTGGTTACTGTGTAAGTTTAGCAAAGTCAAAGAAAGCAGACATTCAATCTGAAAATTGTTTTATCTATATTGTAATCAAACCTGATTTATATACAACCACGTGTATGTAAAGAAAAACTTGATATGCCCAGTTATACCTAACAGCATTCACAATTATTGTTACTACTGAATTTTCACTCAACCTATGTAATTGTTTATAATCCCCAAATTGGTAATCTGAGGAAATACTGACTTCATAGGCTGCTCAGTGACTTTCTCACAGAATAATAGAAGTCTAGGTTAAATTCATTCACTAATCGAGAAGCATTTTTTTTTATTGTATTTGAAGGCTTTGGTGATTAGAAACAATATTTCAAGTGACTAAAAACAATTAGCAATAAGCTAATTGAGTCTTTTTCAAAGTATAGTTATTAAGCACTTCAGAAAATATGAGTGTTTGGGAAAAATGGCTTATTAACTTCTACCCTTTAATGAGAAGACAGCACGGCAGACATTATGTCATTTATAAGATTCTCCTGAGTAAATAAGGGGAGAAAAGAAGCGAATCTAGGATTTAAAAATGATATTCTGCCACACCCCTTCCTCCCTTCTTATTTTTTATGCTATTCTGTATTGTATGGGTGAAGAAATATTTTATACCCATCAACTGCAGAGAAAACAAAAGGAAATTTTGATTCCATGATGGTTATAAAAATTGTGTTTTCTTCCTTATTTGGGGGGCTCATTTGTTTGGGATTTGAGTATGTGGGAGAGTGACAGCTGATACCAAAAAATGTTAGTGCCCACATTTCTCCTTTTCTTTATGTTTTTATGATAATATGCAGCTTGATAATTATGTAGTTATAATTCTATCAATTGTATTTTATTTTACACCCATAGTTGGAGACAAATAATTTGGAATGGCTTTTGTGCTAACCTGTGGTTCTTATCTACTGTTCCTAAACTAGCAGATCTTTGAACTAGGAATGCAAAGTTTATTTGTAATGATTAGACTCACCAATCTGATTCACCATGATTAGTTGTACAGCATCAAATTCCTTAAGATCTCTAAACCTCAGTTTCTTCACTGGTAAAAATAGGGGGGATAATGTTGTTTGGACATTAGATGAGGTTATGCATAAAGGCATGTATCATGGTGTCTATGCAAAGGGGGGCCAAATGAATGCTAACATAAGCTCTGATTCTTAACTATTTCTTCCCCAATATATGTGAAACACAGGATGAAGGTTTTCATTTGGTTTTGGTGCTGGGGATTGAACCTAGGGCCTCACACATGCTCTACCTCTTAGCCACATCCTCAGTCTCTAGATTAAGTTTGATGATTCCTTAAACATACATAAAAATAACTCAGGGTAAAAAAAAATGATTTGTTTACACTCTAGTAAAAAATACAAGTATAAAAATGTGAGTGATATTTTAAAATATATACATTCACTTAGATGCTGTTAGTGAAATCATCATGGAGAGTAGACACATAATCTTGACAGTTTTACCATTGCTCAGAACATTCTTAGATTTTACTCCTGGAAAACTCTCCAGATGCAAATTCAGAGTCATAATGAAAGAAAAAAATAAGTGTTATTGTTTTTATGTGAGTAAAAATTAAGCTTGTGTGCTGGACATGGTGGCACACATCTGTAATCCCAGTACTGGGAGGCTGGAACAAGAAGACCTCAGGTTCGAGGACAGCCTCAGCAAGTAGTGAGACTTCATCAGGAGAAACCTTAGATGAGCAAAGAGGTGACTTAACTGAAGGTGATGGGGGAGTGGAGGGAGACACCCTAATGCACATGATGCACTTTCACAAACATATCAAGTCAATCAATAAACTGAACACGAGAAGGAGGGAATGGGGCGGGAATTGAGGAAGGGTTAAGTGAGAGATGTGTGCATGTATACCTCTACCAGCTTGTACCTAACAAAGATGTATGATTACAATGCACCAATTTAAAAAAAATCACAGAATAGAGTACAGAAAGATGAATATCTTCACTCAGAATATTAAAGCTGGGTGTGGTGGTACTTGCCTGTAATCCCAGCTACTTAAGAGGCTGAGGGAAGAGGATCATAAATTTGAGTTCAGCCTCAGCAACTAAGGAAGGGCAACTTAGGGAGAGAACTTCTAAACTTCATTTAAAAAAAATAAATAAATAGAAGTGTGTGTGCGTGTGTGCGTGCGTGCGTGCATGTGTGCGAGAGAGAGAGAGAGAGAGATCCATTTTGATCATGTAAAAGTCAGGGGTGGTGGTGCATGGCTGCAATCCCAGTACTGGAGAGGTTCAGACAGGAGGATCCTGGGTTCAAGGCCAGCCTCAGCAACTCAGTGAGGCCCTCAGCACCTTACTTAGACTTGTTTTAAAATAAAATATAAACACTAGGGCTGAGGGTATAGTTCAGAGATAGAACGCACTTGGGTTCAATCCCTAGTACCAAATAACAAAACAAATACAACACAACAAAACAAAACAGCTTAGTTGACCAAAAAAAAAAAAAAAAAAAACCCAAAAAACACAACAACAAATTACTCATCCTATCGGTTTTATTATTACTCCGCTTTTATCCAGGTCTTGCCACATCTACAATTATCTTCAGCGAATTAATTTTATCCAGATACCTCTTAGACAGTCAAACTATGCTCTTCCATTTTTCTCTAAAATTAAATTTCCCTAATGTGGGGTCAAACATTTGCCATGGTTAACTGGTCCTGACCAGGGCTAAATGGCAGCAGTTGAGCGACTTGGTATTACTTTATCCCTGAGACCAACTTGAATAAAGAACTGACATGGAAGTGAAGATTTTATTAAAATTAGGTTTAAGTTTGTAATTTGTAGAGTGTGATGAGCTGAGTGCAAGCTGAGTGGGTCAGGGAATAAATATATTGGGGTGAGAGGAAGCCTGGGAGAAAGGCATTCGGAATCAGAAGGTGGGATAGCGCTTGAACAGATGATGAGCTCTGATTGGCCAGTTCAAAGTTGCTGGGATGCAGCCCGGTGTGATTGCACATGCCTGAAATCCCAGTACTTGGGAGGCTGGATCACAGGTTCGAGGCCAGGCTCAGTGACTTAGCAAGACCTTCTCCAACTTGGCAAGCCCATGTTTCAAAATAAAAAAATAGATAATTAAATAAATAATAAATAAAATAAAGCGATCCAGATGTAGATCAGGGGTAAAATGCACCTGGGTTCAGTCCCCAGTACCAAGATAAGATAGAATAAAAATAAAAGCAATGCTATTTAAATTGACCATCTTCAAATCACTTGGTTAATAGAGAACTTGAGACAAGGTTTGGTCGCTTGTTGTTTCCTGATTTGGAGAAATCGACTTGACTTCACTAATGTTTGCTGTTGAATGAGTCTTTTTCACCTTTTTGTCAGAGGTCATTTCAAGTCTTTTTTGATTTTTTTTTTTCTTTTTTACTTTAAAAGTTCAGCATTTCCCGTGCCTCTTCTGTGATTTTGTATTAATTATACTTTCTGGCTATCGACTGGATGCGATAGCTTCTTAATAAAAGCTGACATCTCTTCTTCATTAAGTACAGCCTTCAGTGTATCCTATCAGTGTCTGCTAAGGCATCTTATCACGACTGGGAAATTAGGGATGGTGGGTTAGCAGATAGGAAAAGAACTGAGGGATTGTATGCCATGTGTTCCATACAATATCATGTCTGCAGAAAGCCATGAGACACTTAGAAATGCACGAATAGCCAACCGTTTGTTCAACAACTGCCTTTAATAAGAAGTAGCAAATAATATTTTGAAAATGAGTGACCATATCACTTTTGCCAGCAGAAAATGACCAGTATTCTTTAACGTTTTCCACCACATAATTAGTAGCTTTATTGGAGATATTCCTAGAGCACATGTATGCTTTGCAACACAACTAAACCCATTATGCAAAGAGAGAAGAAGGGAACAGACCCACAACACCGAAGATGCATTTTGACTATGATAGGACAGGAGTCAGGTATGCCTAAAATACTCAGCTTTAAGATTTGTCAGTGGCTAAGTTACAGTGGATAAAATATTATTAAGCTTCATCAATGAAATTAGGTGAAATCTCAGGAATCTACTCTATAACTTACAGACTTTTAGTAATTTTCTTCTTTAGCTTACAAAAATGGAAGACTGTCTTGAAAATGCATGCAAAATACTTGCCATTGTGTGTTTTGATTGACTTAATGTGATTCTATTTCCAGTACTTTAAGATATACTGTATTGTTTTCATTGTCTGGCATATACACCTTCAGATGAAAACATTTTTAATTTAGAAAGGAAGGGGTTTCAATCGAGAAGAATAAAATTACAGATACACTAAATCCTTCTTATTCAAAGTCACTTCTGAGCTTTTCACATTTTCAGATTTAATATGTTAGAATATAAGAAGGTTTAAGTCAGATTCAAAGAAGACATTTTAAAATAGTCTATCATTTAAATGTTGATTTTTAGGTACTTTGTGAATATTACAACTTGGCTTCTAAGAAGTTAGAGTGACATAGTTTTTCATAAATATAATTGTTACATTCAAAAAGATCTTTCATTCCAGGCATATGAATAGAAGGGAGAAATCAAGACTCCAATAGGATATATCAGGACAGAAGAGTTCTGTTACCAAAGTCCCACAAGTGCCATCAGGACCCCCATCAAAGTGAAAGTCATAGATTCAGTTCTTGCTGCACATCCTGCTCTGGTCGCATCCAGAGTGCTGCCACCGTCCGTTTGATGGATTTGCTTTACATCACTGAAGTTCATCTCATCTGGCATCCCTGCAGAGGCAAATAAGAAAGTACAGGATGATGCATGACCACCTCACCACGAGAGTGTACAACAGCCATTAAAACTCAAAGTGTGGACACCATTGCTCTCTCTTTTTTTTTTGTTTGTATCATCTTTTGTGTTGGCTCAATTCTCAATGATTAATGTGATGCAGGTAATTCTTTCCTACTTACATTGGAGAGTTCAGGCTTTTGTGTGAGAATCCTAGAAATACTACAAGAGCAGAGCAAGAAGCTCTCCTGATTTTTAAAACTTGGGGATATTTCTCTAGTGTCATTGATTAGTAAGAAAGTAGAAATGTTTAATGAATTAAAATATCTTGAGGTATGACATTATTGATTGGCCCAGAGATGTACCAACTGTAAGTAACCATGAAAACTTTTCTCATGGAAATGAAATCAGGTAAGAGGAAATAATTATATAGAATATTTTTAATGTGGAATTTCTGTAGACCATATATTTTATATTAAAATAAAGTAGGCGCCGGGCGTGGTGGCGCACACTTGTAATCCCAGCATTCGGGAGGCTGAGTCCGGAGGATCTGGGTTTGCAGCCAGCTTCAGCTACCTAGTGAGGCACTCCGAAACCTAGTGAGACTCGGTTTCAAAATAAAGAATAAAAAATAGGGCTGGGGGTATAGCTCGGAGGTAGAATGCCCCTGAGCTCAATCCCCAGTACTGCAAAAATAATAAATAAATAAATAAAATAAAATAAAATAAAGTAGACATAGAGCCTTTTGTAAACTTATTTTTATTTTTCATTAAAAAATTATAATTGTATATATTTCTGAGTTAAATGATTAGTCAACACAATATGGAATTGTTAAATCAAGCTAATCTATATATCCATCCATATTTCTTTTGTAATGAGAATGCTTGAAATTATTTTCTTATCAACTATCTCACTGAAACTTTTCTGACCAGCATCTCCACATTCTCCTGGGAACAACCACTCTATACTCTATTTTTTTTTTATGTGTGTGTGTGTGTGTGTGTGTGTGTGTGTGTGTGTGTGTGACTGGAGATTGAACCTAAGGACATCCTACCTCTGAGGTATACCCCTAACCCCTTTTATATTTTTTTTGTAAACAGGGTCTCACTAGGTTGCTAAGGCTATCCTCAAACCTGCCGTCTTCCTGTATCAGTCTTTCAACTATTGGGATTACAGTAGAGTGTAGCTGGGTATATCACCACACCCAGCTACATTCTACTTTTATTAGTTTCACTGCTTTAGATTTCACATATAATGAAGATAAGGCATACAATCTTTATTTGAAATATATTAAAGAAAAAAGAACAAACATGCTAAATTAGATCCTTTATATATGCACATAGCTGTGATGACTAGGATATAGAAATTTGTCAATAGATCAAAGATGGGTAGATTGGAGATTGAGATTAGGGAAGAAGTTATTTTATTTTATTTTTTAAAGGCGAGTGAAGTCACAGACCAAGATCCAGTCACATCTTAGTTATTATTTCTGTGTATTATGAAGCCTGACAAGCTGGAGAAGAGACGCACATTATTTGGGATGAAATAATTGTTTTTTAAAAGGAGTTTACGTTTGTATACCTAGGGAATTACTGACTGGTCATGTCACTTTCTATCTAATGTCACCAATGATCTGAGGCCATCTGACTCTGAATTATCTCAGGAGCATGCTGCTATCTGTCACAATTAACAGACTTAAACTCACTGTTACTACAGCCACAAATATCGACATCATAATTACAGTGAGATAAAAAAATACAGCATCATATAAGGAAAAGTCAATATTTATGTAATTAGGTCAATGCATATATATAATTCAGAAGGTAAGCTCTACTGCATTCAGGGATGAGAGCATTAACACGAGGCAAAGCTCTCCTGATCTGACATATTGATTTTACAGCCTGAGCACTTGCATTATTATTCATTGTTTGGGTACTTGTTTTGCCCTTCTGTGTCATTAGGCAAGATGAATAAACTAGTGATTCATTGTTGTTTTTTTTTACAGGGTCTGGAGTGTGGTGTGAATATTTTAGTCATGGTTTTATACCTCTTGTTAAGCTAGAGTTTAACAAGGAGCTATGAGGACTCCAGGCAATTAAAAAAAATATTTTTCCCCCAAGATAACTACATACATTTGAGCTTTAAGGGATTAACTTTTCTTTTGTAAACATTGTGTACTGGCGTTTGGATTTGAGTCATGAATAACTTTTTCTTGAATCTTGGTCCAGATTCAGGGGATGTGTGGTGAATAAAACTATACAAGCAGAAGACCATTAAGGCTGATGCCTGATAATCGAACAGGGCGGGGAGAAGAAGCCTGCCTTCCATCAGATGCCATTCTAACCTCAGAGGTAGAGATGTCAGCAGTAAATGTAACAATCCTAAGAATTATGACTCTTGAGGAAGAAGTACATGAAATATTCCCTTCAGAGCCTGGTAACTATGCCTGCAATTAATGGATCAAGTTACAACTGCTCTTGGCATCCTCAAGAAATGTTAGCATTCTGAAAAGGCCAGCTCCATGTTTACTTGTTACAATGATTGTTTTCTTAAAGAAATTTAATTAACTAAGTTTGCAAATTATACCAAAGCTAACCAAAGACTCATAAAAGAGAAATTAGTTTGGGAATTAGTTGCACTAATAGATTAAACAAAAACAAAGTGATTTTTTTAATAATCTTTTCTGTGCATACAAGCAACATGCAAAGGTGCCAGTAAATTCATATTCCTGCCACTAGGCTTACCAACTGGTGCAGGAAAGATAGATAGCTGTGTTCCTAAAAATATGCAAAATTAAAACATGGGTACATGAATGTTGGATGGTGCTATGAAGTATGTAAGAGTAATGGAGCTTGGCCATCAAAGCCTTTGCTAAGAAAGAGGCAAAGTGTGTTAATTCCTGTGGTAACATCTACTAAGGCACCAGATACTATTCCAAGCACTTCACAAATATTAACTCACTTATTTCCACAACAATTTCATACAGTAGGCACTAGTATTATTATGCTTGTTGTATAGATGAGGGAACAGAGGTGCTGCGAGGTTAGGTAATCTGTGAGCTGTGGAGGTAGACACCAAATCTGAAAGAGTATATCCAGCATCTGAGAGGGCCTGCTGCCCTGACTCTAGACACCAACAAATCAATACTTAAGTTGAGAACAAAGAGAATCAATCATGTCATTTGTAAATGCAATAGGAGATTTTGCTTTCTCTCCTTTCTTGGCATTTGAGATGGCTGATTTTGTGCCCATTCTGTGTATTAGGTAACTGGAAGTATTCAGAGGTAGAATATGCAAGGGCAAGTAAAAGATGGTGAATCAGAGCAGCTTGATAAGTGGAGAGGATTCCAGCTTCTCCTCCTCATGGGTACACTGTCATTTCCCTGGAGGCAGGGAATGTGGGTATTTGTCTCTCTATACCTCTGCTTCATCTATCTACATGTTATAATTATTCTCAATTATTCTCTTAATTTCACTAAGAAAAGAAGATAATGCTTAAAGGCAATTTATTTTTATTTCTGTGTGTGGGGGGGGTGAGGATACTAGCAACTGAACACAGGGGCATTTTACCTTCGAGCTACAGCCCTAGCCCATTTTAATTCTTGTTTTGAAAAAGGGTCAAAAGGGTCTCTCTAGGTTGTTGAGCATCTCCTGTGTTGCTGAGGAAGTCCTTGAACCAGCATTCATCCTCTCTCAGTCTTACGAGTTCTGGGATTACAGGTGAACACCACCATGCCTGGTTTATCTCTTTTTTAGTAAAGACAGCTACCTGGGATAGTGTTTATTTATTGTCAATTTTCTTGATTATTCCCCAGATCTATTCACTGCTGTCTGTGTCAGGTACTATGCTAAAAACTGAATATTCAGCATGCACTTAGGCAGAGAATTTCTTTGTATGTAGATGAGTCAAAAGAGAAACACAAAAACCCACCAGGTTTCTTTTTTGCCATTCTAGTGGAGAAAGTATAGAGCAGACTTAAATGTTGGAAGCAGAACTACAGAACGGTATTTTAAGTCAACACTTACTTAATCATGAAGAAGTCAAAATAATTTGTTTCTAGAAATGATCTACTTTCAAGGTAACTATAGTCATGGTCCCTCAAAGCATGTCTATTACATAGTATGTTTTTAATGAATACTCTTGGATAATTGAATAATGATTCTCATTTGCACAATAAAATGTGTTTGGTAGATTTATTTTCCCCCATCCTAAAGATTAGGAACAGGTACAGAAGAAGTAATTTACTGAAGGTTAACGTGGCTGTGGTTGAATCTCAGATATGTCCCATGTGAATGTGATTCTCATTGGTTCTAGTACCATGCCCTTGGTCACTGTTCATTCCAAGCATTGAACTTGCAGTCAAATTCTGGCTTTGCTGCAGTCTGACTGAGTGATCTTAGACATAAACTTTAAGATGAGAACATTTTAAGAACTTTAAATTGAGAGTATTTTCAGTGAGAGAGGAGAACTTGACACATATCTTGTTGACTAAATAGTTAAATTACTATTTGAAATATAAGATGGATTTTTATTCCATAGAATTAGCTAAAGTAAATGTTTATAGAACCAAAGACTTAAGTATACATAATAAAAAATTAAACAAATGCATGCATTGATATTTTTATTTATATGTGGGAGGAAAAACCTATAGACTTTTAAGAAGAATCTATAAAAAGATTAATAGCTTTGACTTCATAAAAAATAACATTTGTTTAATGCAAAACACTATTAACAAAAGTAGAGGGATGCATTGTAAAGAGGAGAAAATATTGCACTAAATATTGCATGTTGTATTAAATATTGCAAAAAGGGACAGTGTCTTTAGATAGAGCACTTATGATCCATGTAAAACCCATACACATTCCCTACAACAATGGTAAAAGGAAATAGTGGGTATTTTCAAGAAAAGTTAATTTTAAGAAAAATTAATAAATTACTGGGAAGCAAATAAATACAGTTATACACAATGAGGTATCTATTATATCCTACCCAGTTGACAGAAATAGGATAGAGAGAGAAAAAGGTAATCAGTATTGGAAAAGATACTACCTTCTTCAGGGGAATTGGCCAAAATATAACAAGTGTTTAAAATGTTTCTTTATGAAGAGACAGTATTTCCATTTTATAAACCAATTATATGGGAATAATTATGAAAATGTGCTAATATTTATTCACAGAAATGTTAAGCAGTACATTATTGGTGAAAAAATGATATGCTATTAGATTTCCATTAGTAGGCAATTCAGTTAAGAATATTAGGTGAACCCATTTATTTAAAAAAAAAAGCTGTTCAAGAGGTAGATATTTATTGAGAAAGAAAAATGTATTTTGGTAGAATTTAAAGATACATGCAAGATCTTTAAGGTTCTTTTAACTCTAATTGGTTGTGGCTATGTTTCTTTGAGAGCAGGGATTCCCTCATTAATTTTTTTATTGACCTAGTAAGCTTTTAGTAATAATTGGGTGAATTAATAAATTAAGAACTTAATCCAGGGCAGAGAATTGTAAAATTATAAAAGCATATTTCTACAACTCAGTTTCTTTTAATAAAAAAGCCGAAATTATATTGCATCAATGCAGAATGTAAAATAAAAGATTAGAATTAGATGGGACTTCAACTTTTACCTCTAATAAGAAGAGTAGTGGATGTAATAGAAAAAGATCCCTTGGGAGGAAATTGATAAGTATTTTCTACATATAGTTGATATAGATATACAATCAGATCTGAATCCAGTGAAATTAACCCAATCAGATAATTTCTCCTAGGAAATATGATGGAATAGGTATGCACAGTAAGTTGAGTCATTTATGTTCAGGGTGTACCCTGAAACATGCTGTTATTTCTCAGCTTTTCTGTGGGGCTTCCCTTCACCTTATCGCCAAAGTGGAGTGACTGGAGGTTGAGTAGACCAGGTCCCTGGAATCCTGTAGCTTTATGAACATGCACCACTGGAGACCAACTCTGTGATTTTCTATTTGCCTTCTAGAAAGTCCAAGTAGACAGTAAGGCTGTCCTCGTGGTACCTCTTTCATTCTCTATGGGACTGGGAATGAGATTTCATCATAGTCCTTTTGGTTCCATTTGAAGGTTTATACCAATCAATAGTCTCCCTTTTTTGACAAGCTATGTAAGAAATATGGAGTCATACTGATTAGTAATAAATTCAGTAATAGATTATAAAAAGTCATGGGGGATTCTGACTATAAACTAAAGCTTAATTTCAAGTAGTATGATTTATTGTGATATTGTAGCTCTGAGTAATGGAGGGGAGGATCATTATCATTTATTTGTTACCACATCAAATTAATTATTGGTGACTCTCAAATAATTAATGATAAATAGATTTTTGTTTCAGGATAGAACTTGTACATGGAGAGAATATTGTTTGCATCTTTTACCAGTTCCTGATACAATACTTTATTCCACAATAATGATGATTCATTTCTTTTCCTTACATTTCTTTACTGATTTTTGAAAACTTCAGGGAAAAAAGGACACACATCTGATTTGGAAAGCACCAAATTACTTTAAACAATGTTATAATAATGCTGTTCTGATGTTTTTAAAAATACACCTCTTCAAATATTTCTTCTAGAGCTAATTTTATTTTTTATTTATTTATTTTTTTTTTGCGGTACTGGGGATTGAACTCAGGGGCATTCTACCTCCGAGCTATACCCCCAAGCCCTATTTTTTTTTTAATTCTTTATTTTGAAACCGAGTCTCACTAAGTTGCGGAGTGCCTCACTAGGTAGCTGAGGCTGGCCGCGAACCCGGATCCTCCGGTCTCAGCCTCCCGAATGCTGGGATTACAAGCGTGCGCCACCATGCCCGGCTAGAGCTAATTTTCAAATAGAAATGATATACATAATTGGTAAGTAAAATAAAAAATTGAAAGTTCAATTGTACTCTGCTTTCTAGGAGATTTCCTAAACTTAATTTTTCAGTGCTGTTATGGTTTAGATCTGGAGTGTGTTAGGCAATTATTCAATGGTCAGAGGTGAAATGACTGGATCATGAGTGATCTGATTAATCTGTTTGATAGATGAATAATTTGAATGGATTTATTGGAAGGTGATGAAAACCATAGGCATGCAGGGCATGGCTGGAGAAAATAGATAACTGAGGGCATGGTCTTAGGGACTCTCTATGTCTCTGATCTCTTCTGGGTTCTCTCTGTCTTTGTGCTTCCTGGTTGTTATGAGCTGAGCACCTTTATCCAGCCATGACTTTCCACCATGATGATCTGCCTCACATCAGGCCCAGGTCGATGGAAATGGCTGATCATAAACTGAGATCTCTGAAATAGTTATCAAAATAACTTTACCTCCTCTAAGTTTTTCTTGTCAGGTGCTTCAATCTAATGATGCAAGGTTGACTAACACAAGTGATTTTACTGAAATTTTCATAGATTTTAAGTTACTACATATTTTTTTTAAAAATGAACCTTTCATTCTTTTGTTCCAATATTCTTAGGCCTTGTAAATATGCTTTGAAGTTTTATTCTCATTCAGAATCTCTCTTTAACACAAGAAGCTTTTTATTTTTCTACTTGTGATGATTTTTTTCACTTGTATCAGATAAGTGGTAATCCTTGACTCATGGTTTTATGCTAATCTTTTAAGAGTGGCACTGAAAACCTAGGTGGAATTCCAAATGTGTGAACAGAGCTCAGCAATTGTTAGACAAATATGATCTGACACATGTTTTCTGGGAATCTCATTCATGTCAGGCAGTATAGGAGGAGCCGGAATGGGAAAAAAATGTCTTTGAGATCTCCTTAGCAAAGAGCCTGCTAGTCTAAGTAACTCTTTATGTCACTGCTGGGTTCCTCACTTCCACATCAGAGCATGCTTCCATGAGCAGAGATAGAGAGGGTGACTAGTAGTCACATGATGATTCCTAATCTCAAAGGCTAGGCTAGTTTATGACTCGAAGGTCATAAACTTGTTTAATATAGTTATTGCCCAGCATCCATTTTTAGTCTTGAAATAACATATTTGAAACCCAGTTGTGCCCCATTTTCTTTAACTTCTTAAATTCATTCCTTCCACATGTTTGTTTGCAACTTAGCTGGCTTTTTTTCCTCATTCAATTGACTCCTAACCCAACACATCCAAAGCTACTAACTATGATAAAACCTAAAAGTCAACCACAGTCATGTAAACAAGTTGCCTCTTCCTGTCATGTTTTCTTAAACAGTAGTCAATTCAGAACTTACAGGGAATGACCTAAGGTATAATGCCTGTGATTCTTAATAAAGACATAGTCCCAATAGAGTATTAAAGATGGCAGAATAGAGGAAGACAGTGCATTTCTGTTGATCTGAGACTCAGAACTCCGCCAATGGGAAGACTGCTCCTTGCCAAGAGAAGAAAAGCAGTCAGAACTCAGTGGAGGAAAGACAGTCAAAATCTGGTAGAATTGGCTGCAGATGAGAGTAGAGGACTGGAAAGAGTTCTATGCATCTCATTTAATAGGTGAAGAGAAGAGGTGAGCACTATCTTGGAGAGCCCATGTTGGGGATGGCAGCTGCTGGAATCCAGCAAAGGAGAAGAAAACTCTTGTTCAGCCAGTAATTACAGAAAAACATAATAAAAAACAATCACATTCTTCTCTCTATGCTTGAATACACCGAGATGGCTACTCCCAGACCACCCAGGCAAACCTGCATTGAACTCTTGCTGTTGCAGCTGAACTTGAACCAGGAAATGACAGGATCTTCTGCAAGGACCCCCGTGACCCTGGTGAATCTATAGACAAACCAGATAATTTGCCCAGTGAACTCCCTATGGGAACTCTTCCCTTCCTGCAGGGACCTGAGCAGCACCCCTCAAGACCATAAGTTTATAAACCATCCCAGCTGGACCCTGAATGACTACAGGGCCTTGCCTGGCAACAAACATATCCATGGAGTCTCTGAGCTTGCAAATCATCCCTACAGAGGTGGGGGCAGAGGCTACAGTGGGACACAGTAGAAACACAAATTAGTAGACAGTCCCTGGGGACAACCAGTCGGGTGGAACCTAGGGACAGTAGGTGACCATGCTTCTGAAAGCTCTCCAGCAATTAACACAGCGCTGCCATCAGTGGGATTTATGGGGTAAAATGACTAAGCCAATGGTGCTGCAGGCTCGAAGGCTATGCACTTGCACCCAGTGGTGTTTGGGTACCACAAGCACCAAGGCTGAAGTCCAACAAGGTCTCCCATGATTGCAGCTGTCCAGAGCAGCAGGAGTGTCCCTGAGGCTAAATAACTGAGCCACCCAAGCCCCCAAGCACCAGGGTCAGAATAGTACAATATTTCCCTGCCAGAGCTTGGATTCTGAAAGCAGGGAGACCAGGGGCCAGAGGGGTTCATGTGATCACAGCTACTGGCTGAGGATGCAACACTCTTGACAACAGAGTTTATGCCTGGCAATCAGGTCATTGCAACCAGCAGATCAGCAGTGATATCCTTGGGCTATCAAAGCTCAGCCATCTGGGCCATACAAGCTCAATAATTTCTGGCCCTGCTGAGCTTAGGCCCAGTGACCACAGAGGCCAGAGGTCAGTATTTTGTAATGTTGAAGG
Organism: Graphiurus murinus; assembly: GCA_004027655.1. NCBI lineage: Eukaryota > Metazoa > Chordata > Mammalia > Rodentia > Gliridae > Graphiurus > Graphiurus murinus. The sequence continues at coordinate 1,313 of PVLC010004532.1, read as the reverse complement.
GGTTTACAATCAGCAGAGCAGTGGCAGTGTCTGTGGGGCATTAAATTCCAACCAGCAGGACATAGGCTCTGGGTGAGATATCATAATCCTAGCCCTGAAGCCGGATGTGGTGGCGCACAATTGTAATCCCAGCATTTGGGAGGCTGAGACCAGAGGATCTGGGTTCACAGCCAGCCTCAGCTACTTAGTGAGGCACTCCACAACTTAGTGAGACCCTGTTTCAAAATAAAGAATAAAAAATAGGGCTGGGAATATAGCTCAGAGGTAGAATGCCCCTGAGTTCAATCCCCAGTACCGGAAAAAAATAACCAGGAACTCCTGTATACCTGTACTAAGAACTATATCTTGTTAAGGAGGTTTAGGGGACAAACTTTAAAGTCTGATTTTATGAGACAAACTTGTTGAGGCAAATATAAACCCCCAGCATAGTACTTATTATAAAGGCCTAACAAATAGATATAGTACTCTCACATAAAAGGGGAAGAGGATGCCAAGACAACAGAACTACCAACCTGAGAATTCTGAAAAAAGTGAGAATGGAGGGCAATAAGGAAACAATAAACTTCTACAACTGAACAACAAGGAAGATCACTAATACTGAGCTGTGGAATATGCCAGAAGGCAAATTCAGCATTTTGAGTTTCAATATAATCAAAGGCCTCAGATATGAAAACCGAGAAAGTGTAGAGAAAATGAATGAAAATATGAATGGAGAAATTGAGGCTCTGAGTAAGAACCAAAAAGAAGCTGGGCATGGTGGCACATGCTTGTAATCTCAGCATTTGGGAGGCTGAGACCGGAGGATCTGGGTTTGCGGTCAGCCTCAGCTATCTAGTGAGGCACTCTGCAACTTGGTGAGACACTGTTTTAAAATAAAGAATGAAAAATAGGGCTGGGGGTATAGCTTGGAGGTAGAATGCCCCTGAGTTCAATCCCCAGTACCACACACACACACACACACACACACACACACACAAAAAGAACCAAAAAGAGTCTTTGAACAAAATGAAGGAGATAATAAATGAATTAAATATTTCAAACAGTATGGAGGATCCTCAGACGAATGGGAGTGAACCTACCATATGACCTAGCAATACCACTACTGGGTATCTATCCAAAAGAATGGAAACCAAATTATCAGACCGATGCATGTGTATCTATGTTTATAGCAGCTCAATTCACAATAGCCAAACTATGGAAGCAGCCAAGATGTCCATCCACAGATGAATGGATTACAAAACTATGGGATATGTACACAATGGAATTTTACTCAGCCATAAAGAAGAACAAAATCATGTTCTTTGCAGGGAAAT